>JAYMSL010005159.1:0-10384 GCA_036897195.1 Plantago coronopus
ACTCAAGAATTGCAAAATGGGTTTAGATGTAATTGTTCAAATAGCGGGTACTAATCTGTAAAGTGACCATATAGTAGGGGTGGTATATGTAATTTAGTGATAGATATATTGTTAAATTATGCATAATTCACTCATAACATACACCGATCACACGGGTATTTACATGTCGAAAATATTAATTGAGTATATATGGTTAGCTTGTATACTGGTGTAACTTATAAAACTTGCATGTCGAAGATATATTTTCTCCCTCTTAGCTAAGAATTGTAATATAATATATAGTATTGTTCTAAAGATAGAACTTGTAAATATTGCAGAGATGGTGAGGATTTGTAATTCTTAATTCTTCTAAGATAAGGGGGGGGATTAGGCCAGCAGGTAGGGTGTTTGAAAAGTAATTAAAATTCAAACCAAATTAAATCTGTCGTACATGTTGGAATTAGCTAAATCATATTGTTGTTGGAAACAAGAAGGATATCAAAAAATTCTATTTCAAGTAGTATATAGTTGAAACTTGTGACAGAAAGATGCTTGGAATGTGCTGATTATGTGAGATTTTTACAGCTTATAATGTTTGTACATAATTGCTAGTAACTGTCTTTCCATTTGGAATATGGCATGCAAAACATACGAATAGGACGAATATCACTTTCATTTTCTTCAAAATAACGCACCTACGTACCATTCATAAAATACGTGGACAAAACTTAAACTAGGTTTATGTCCCTTTACTGTAATATTATATTTTGCGAAATCAAGTGTTCTTAGTCAAAATATTTGATATTGTTTATTGCCGAAGTCCAGAAATTAACGAAGCAAATAAAATGGATAACAAATATTGTCTGAATTCAGAAGAGTATGGGTCGGTGGCAAAAATATGAACTACCTGGACTAGGTATATATGTTGTAAGTCGTTGAACTAATTGTAAGAGCAAGAGACCTCAATTCTAGCCCATTGTAGTGTTGGCAAATTATGTTCCTAGTTTGAGATCTCAGCTCTAGAGTTACTATCAGATTGGGAATCAACATATATTAAAATTCTTGTATGATTCACGATTTAGGTTAGATAGTGTAATATCAGGGGATTTTCTATTATCAGATTTGATCATATCTAATCTGATATCAGATTTAATTGTACTTTCAATCCTAACCCTTAAAATTAGTATGAATAAATCTAGGCCATATGATTAAGTATCATTCATCTAAGTACGTAAAAACACGACGTTATTCTTCTTTCAGAAACTGCCGTCCAGCTTCTTCTGTCCTTCTTCCGTTTGTTCTTCTCTGGCAAGAGTTCAACTCTGCTATTAAATTCTTACACCAGCAGGCTCTTTTCCGGCAACTTCAACGACAAGGGAAAAGAATCTATTAAATTAGCTAGAAAGAAGTTGTGAATGATTTGTTTTCCCTTCTTTGATGATCAAGACACGCTCACCAAATCCAATTAATACAAGCAGAAGAGTGTTGTTGAACAGGAGATGATGATGATAAAACATCCCTCCCCCAAATTTAAATGATGATGATAGAAGGTACAGAAGAATGACCGGAGATGATGCGAGCAGTTTCTGAAAGAATAGAATGAAATCGTGTTTTTACTCCAGGGGGATGATACTTCTATTGTAAAGAATCTGATGGCCCAGATTAATTCATACTAACTTTAAGGATTAGGATTGAAAGTACAACCAAATCTAATATCAGATTAAATATGATCAAATCTGATAATAGAAAATCCCTCTGATTTATACAATGATAATTATAGTAATTTTATTTGTCTGCATACAATTTATAAAACTTGTATTTGACTTTCAATTTCAATTAAGGTTATGACATTCACTTTGTTTTTATATACTCAACACTTAAGTTACTATTCCAGATTTAAGAAATGCCAATAACTCTACGATATAATCGAGTGTCAATCCGTCCGTTAATGTTTCTCGGTCTACTTGCTCTATACAAATAGACTTTCAGCTTACAATATGGCACATAATCTCGTTCACTATCAACGAACAAAACACATAGGAATCGACTGCCATGTAATTCAAGAAAAAATTACAGGATATTTGATTAAAATTGCTTCACATCAAGAAGACTGATCAAATTGCTAAAATTATGTTATTGACTTGCCTAGTTTAATATTCATAATCTTGAATCTTTATTTACCAAATGTATTATTCATAGGGTTTTTTTTTTCAAATGATACTGAACTTTTTAATTTTTGGCACAAATAAGACTCAACTTTTTATTTGGTACATAAGGTACCAATGTTTTGTTAATTTGACACAAAAGGTACTCCAGTTATTTTTATTTCCGACATATTGATTTGAACATAATTCTAACTACACCCAACATCGAAATCATGAGGACATAATAGTTCAATGTGACCACCGTACTTATATTATTTGAGTTCCAACTAATGGAATAAAAATCAGGTCTCTCCAGAATCAGGAATCCAGAATGCAAATGAATTTAATTAGCACTCAACTGTGCAGATCCAAAGCTATACAAAATGGCATCACATCGAAATATATGTCTTAAAGTAACAAAAACATTTCTCACAAATCACATAATCTATTTGAAATCATGCCTGACTTGATGGAAACTATAAAAAACTATGCAAACTAGAGTATTCTCAGAATTAATAGCTCAACAACAAACCAAGAAAACAAGAATCAGTCATCCTGAATTTGATTGTTTAGCCAGAAAAAGAGAAAGAGATATTATCACAATTGGCTCCGGGGAACAGAGATTATATATCTGATATTCAATTGGAGAAATGAGATTATAGGCAGTCTAACAAATTTACCAAATTTACCGCAATTTAGGAAATTGAAATCACCTGAATACCTTATCTCCTGTTATGAAAATAGCCGGACTACCTTTTGTGTCAAATTAACAAAACTTTGGTACCTTATGTGCCAAATAAAAAGTTGAGTCTTGTTTGTGTCAAAAATTAAAAAGTTCAGTATCATTTGAACAAAAAACCCTTATTCATATCATTAGTAATTAGTTAACAGTGTGTATTAGTGTAGTTAGTGTATATAAGTGTATAATATTTTTTTAAACGACATTATTTCAATTTCTATTAATTAGAAAAGAGCATAAGTAATGCTCGAGAACAATTACAAATATGACAAAAATAATACCAGACCAAACCGTGAATCAATCACCGGATTGACAACCAAAACCTATCTGAACCCCAAACTCGTAATCACCTAAACCAACACCCAGAGCCCAACAACACCTGAACCACGACTCAAACCAACATCACGAGGTTCACCTAAACCTCACTCCCAAACGCGAATTCACCTAAACGAACACCCAACATGAACCAGAACCAACAACACATGGTTCTCCTCTACCAAAAACTCTCTTGCCTTTAGGACAAGACATATTTAATTCTCCGCCCAAATGGAGTCATAAGGTGGTCCTATGGTAAGGAGAAGGAATTGCAAGTAGGAGGTCTGAGGTTCAAGCCTTGGGGCGCAGGTTTAGATGTAATTTATATTTACTTGATAGTTTTTACTTTGTAATCCTTTGCCGTTTGAAAAAAAAAAAAAAAAAAAAAAAACTCTCCGCCCAAATACACAACTTAATCATCATCCACATCACTGTATTTCCAAGTACTAGAATCGTCTTCCTATCTCCAACTCTCTCCACTACCTTCTCACCTCCATTCATTCCAACATCTCCAACCAAGTCAACATATTTAAGACTCTTATCACCCAAATCATCACTATCCTTCTCCTTTTCACTAGTCGATCCTATAATCACAACATTCGAAACCATAGACTTAAGCGTGCTATTTGAATCCAACAAGCTGTACTCAACTCAACCTCAACATAATCTCCGACTTCTTCCGCACAGAACTACCATTCTCCTCATATTTCCACTCACCAGAACACCCCTCGAAGTTGAAGAAATCTCCCCGCCTCCCGGAACCCGGCTTCCTAACCCCAACACTCTCAACTACCTTCTCACCCCAATTCATTCCAACATCTCCAACCAATTCGAAATATGCAACACTCTTATCCCCAAAATCATCACCATCATTCTCCTCTTCACTAGTCGATCCTATAACTACAACATTCGACCAAACTTAAGCGAGCTAACTAAATCGATCCGACAAGCTGCACTCTCCTCAACCTCAACAGCATCCCCGAATTCTTCCTCCTAGAACTACTATTCTCCTCATCTTTCCTCTCACCAACACTGGATACTTTCCAAAGTTATCAAAACATTTCACTTCAAACAGATGAACATACTTTGTTGCTTTATAAACCAAACTGGTAATATAGTTGATCTGGTTTTGTTCTTCTTGGTGAGAGAATAGAACAGTTACAAGGATCGAAAATTTCTCTTAAGCTAATATCTAAAGCTAAGTTTTGGATTTGGTGATGAACTTGGCTCTGTTAGTATTTGAATGCTTTGTGAATTTGAGAAATTACAACACTTCTTCAATGGGCATGAGGAGGTATTTATAGGTAGAGATTCAAATGTAGTCGGTAGACACATTAAATGTCCGTTAGACACATTGAATACTCATGCCTTTTGAACACCTGTCAACCTTTTGGCTTGATGTGATGTTGTTGTAGAAGGTCAACAACTTTTGGCAGGTTGTGCTGGCCCACTGGTACTATGCTGTCAGGTTAGTCACTAACCACAAAGATCAGCCCGAAATCATATCCAATCTTCGCAGCCTTACTTCTGAAGTCAGTCCTAGGAATATTTGTAAAGCCTTGAATTGATAATTGTTAGATTGATTGCTTCTTAGGATTTTGATGATGATGATACATTTTTTGTAGCAGACTGATAACCCCTAAATACTAAGATTTCTTAGCTTAAGTCTGTAAATGTGGTATCAAGTCACTTTGTGTTTTTCAGGCTAACTTGTATGCACAAGTTTAGGTTTATTTTGCAGGCTGCATTTGCAACTCAGGCTGAAGGTTGAAGCTTGAAGACTCAGGCTGAAGTGATAAAGCATACATTAGGCCAGAAATCACATCTGTTGGGTCAGGCTGATATTAGCTCAGGGTGGAATATTCTATCAGAAGACAAATAAAGACTTTACCAAGATTTCTTGGACTGACTTCAGTGTTAAGGCTGCAAAAGTCGGATATGATTCCGGACTGACTTTTGTAATTGGTGACCAACCTGACAACAAAATCCAGTGGGCCTGCACAACCTGACAAAAGTTGTTGAAGCTGCTCAACAAAGTTTTTGCAAGTACAAAGGTTGTCAGAGGTTCAAATGGAATGTGTATTCAATGTGTATAACGGACATTTAATGTGTTTATTGACCATATTTGAATATCTTCCTATAAATACATCCTCATGCCCATTGAAGAAGTGTTAGAATATCTCAAGATCCAGAAAGCATACAAGAATCAAATATCCAAGCCAAGTTCATCACCAAATCCATAACTTGGCTGCATATATTAGCTTACTAGAGAAATTATCCAATCCTTGTAACATGTTCTATTCTCTCACCAAGAAGAACAAAACCAGATCAATCCTTACTACCAGTTTGGTGTAAGAAGCAACAAAGTAACTTCTCTGTTTGAGGTGAAAAGTTGTGATAACATTGGAGAGTATTCAATTTGAAGGACTGAAGAAATCTAGTGGAGAGTGGAGATTAGCCTCTAATTTATTGAGGTGAAAACATTCGAAGGTTACTTGTTAGCATAGGTTTGCTATAATCCCTTGAGGGAAGTTCATATTGTTGTAGTTAGCTGCTGCTGTAAAAGATCTACAAGTTCTAGTAAATTTCAGGCTTGAATAGCCGAAGTGGATTAGTGGAGGAATTACACCATTCTCCGATACCACTATAAGTTGTTGAGTTCTTTACTTTACTTTGCATATCAATTCACACTGAATACATATACACTTTACACACACTGTTTGATTTCAGGACGAGCTATTTGAGTTCAGGCTGACATTGGTCAGGCTGAGAAATCATTCCGCTGCATTCTAACTTTGTTCAGAGCCTGAACAGTCTCTTGCTTTGATTAGCTTGCGATTGTTTTTAAAAGTCTATTCACCCCCCCCCTTTCCGTCCCCCGTAGACTTTTATCTATAACTCTCAGGGACCAACAAAGCTTGACCACTGCACTGCCTGGACTGGAGCAGCGGGTCGAGCTTCAATCTCTTAAAATCAGAAAAAAAAGAGAGGAGGAATAAAGGAAAAGGAGAAAGAAAGAAGGGGAAGAAGAAGAAGAATGGTGGGCGTGGATCGGTCTTAAAGCTCCATTAATGGAGCTTGAAGCTTAAAGCTCCACTAGTGGAGATTCAAACTCTTAAAACGAAAATTTTATTTTCATAATCAATATTTGTGAATAAAAATAGTATGATGTGTTAGATCAGACTCTTAAATAATTTTGATGAAGATACCAAGTCTAAGTAGTGAGGCTGATAACACCTAATAAATGGTATTGTGTTGTTTGTATTCACGTTTAGGTTTGTAGGTAAGCTGATTGGAAAACACTACTGCAGGTTGATGGTCGAAGCTTGAAGTATCAAGCTAAATCAAGATTACTTATAGCAGGAGATTGAAGTGTTCTCTGGCTGATTCAAGAGTTGTCTACATCAGGCTATCTTGAAGATTCCTACGATTGACTTCAGAGGGGCCTGTTAAGGCTGCCTTGTCAGATTAGGATTCAGAGTTGAGCTAGTGTTGATGACCAACCTGACAACATAGTACAAGTGCGTCCATGCTATCTTCACAAAAGTTTTATACTACTGCAAACTGTCACATCATGCCAAGATAGTACAGGGAACAATTAGGCGTGAGATTTAAATATGTCTAACTGACATTTAATGTGACTAACATATACCTTGGAGGATTCATTTGAAGAAGGTAACTGAAAATCTGCACATTCAAAGTTCGAAGCTCAAGCAACCAAAGTTTCAAAAACCAAGTTCATCAGCAAGATATCTACGGTTAGCTTAGAAACCAAGTTGTGATGCGTACACAAAATATATCAAAACCCAGATCATTCTACAACCTTAACATGTGTGTAAAACAACAAAAGTATCTCTTAAGTTTATTAGAGTGAACCCGTGGTGAAAACACTGTGGAGTAACTTATTGGTTTTACAGGTGAAAGATAAAGTTTGAAGTCTTCGTAACTCTAGGTTTATTGGAGTGAAAAGATTGTGTTAAGTCTTATAGGTAGTATAGGTTTGTTAAATCCTTGTGGGGGGGGGGGGTTCATTGTTGTGGGTGTTAGCTGCTGTTGTAAACCAGACTACATAGTGAATTTCATGCTAAGACCGAAGTGGACTGGTGGAGAATTACACCATCTTCCGAAACCACTATAAGTTCTTGTGTTGTTTACTTTCTGCTTGTATCAAAATTTTATTGCCATATGTATTTTAGTCTCACAATTTGAGCAGCAAAGTGTATACAAAACACAAGTTAACACTTAATCGATTACAAGGAAAGCTCTTAGTCCATCAGGCTGAACCAATCAACCAGTCAGAGAAATTCCGCTACATAAAACTCTTTTTGAGAGCTTGAAAAGGTTTCTGCATATCATTGTGCGAAAAGTGTAAAAGTCCATTCACTCCCCTTCTGGACGTCTACCAAACTCTCAAGGACCAACATGATGCATGCTTATCAACCAAGTTCAGGAAATCCGGAGTTCAGGCGTGGACTGAATAAAGCCAATAGCTAGGACCTGTTGAGACTCGAGACCCAGGACTGCAACATTCAACATATTGACGTTTAATTCCTCTGAATATAGGAAGAAAACATGAATGAGTGTGAGCAACAATTAGAGCTTATCGTTTCCCACTCTTATAATTTGATATAGCATGAGTCTTGGATTATTGCTTGCGCATAGCGTGAGTATTTTTCACTTGATAATAGTCTAGTTGATTAGGATCTCCTAACAATTTTTCACAAAGAGGGGTTTATATTTTCGAGGTTATACACTTTCTCCGTTTTTGTTAATTTTTAACTTTTACAAATATTTTCAATGGTGAGTTACTAATTCCATTTCTTTATTAAAAGAAGAAAACTACAACAATAGTGCTTCAAGGTTTTTTTTTATAGGAACACTAAATTCTTTTATTTCGTAATAACATTCTAATGAAAGCATAAAATACGCTAGTGTTTTGATTGTTATAATCCTATTAAAATAAATCAATTATATACAAAATCATTATAAATATAAATAGATGATTCATTCATAAATCGACAAATTTAGATCATAAAGTTAATTAGCAGTATACATTTTTGTTTCTCATAAGTTTTTTTTTTTTAAAAAAAAGAGTGACAAACCAATAATAATTTTAATTGTAATGAAAAATGAGAAATAACTGGAATAAGCCACTACTAATGGTCTGTTTGGGGAAGACCTGTTTTGATTTAGATCAGCTTTTCAGAAGCAAAACACTTGGTTTTTCTCAACAATCCCACTTTCCCGATGTTTGCTAACAATACTAGTTTTTGTAAAATTTGTATAAACGTCATGGAACTTTGTGGATCGACAAGCACCTTATAATATAAAATATGACATATGTAGCATACTACTTTGTGTAATAAACGGTTTTTATAAGAGTGAGTCTCCTATTAGACATATATTCCATATTATACATACTAAACAAATTTTCTAATATTACACAATAATCTCAATCTAACCCAGGACTAACTATTAGGATCTTTGGATTGGTCCAAGTCAAGTATATAATATTGTAACGCGCATAATACCCAACTGATCACTTTCAATTCCGAACTCAGCTCGCGCAAATGTAGTTGCCATTCTCAATCAAACAATTCTCAGTTCTGATTGATTTTCTTCTCATGAAAATGCAACTCAAATTGATTTTCTTCTCGCTAACTGCAACACATATTGGTTTTCTTCTGCTACAGCTCCGGTTAAGGTAAATTTTTGCTACTGCAAGTTGTTATAGATTTGTAATTGTTGTACGCTTCAGTTTGTAGTTGTTGATTTGTTGTTGTTGTTGTAGTTGTTATGATCCAATTTGTGCTTGATGTTGATGATTTTGTAGTAGTTCATGTTTTAGCTCGTGATAAAAGTTGATGTTTATGTTGACGATTTTGTAGTTGTTGCTGTTTTAGTTCGTGTTTGATGATGATTTTGATGTTGTGTACTGTGATAGTGAATTGTTATCATGTTTACTTGTTGACTTTTCAATATCTTGTTGGTGTTATGTACATGTGTAGGAAGAGAAGAATGAAACAATGACATCCAAATTGAGGAAATAAATGATTATCTTAACCGGTTTAGTCTTTCTTTCAGGATTCATGTAACTTCAGAGTCATTCCGTAAGTGTGAAGATTACGTAAAAAGGAACATTTGCATAAAAAGAAAATAAAGATTAGTCATACCAAATGAGTGGGAATCATATCGTAAGTGTGAAGATTACGTAAAAATAAACATAAGGCTGCATAAACAACAAAGAGTGTAGAGTTTGTTGTGAAAGAGACGGGCTTATCTCTACATGGAAACGCAATAAACCACGTCTAAAAAGTAGGAAATCAGTGTACATGACTCACTATCCCAAGTCTAGATTATGTTCCAACACTTTCTATATTCGACACTCAACACGCATGTTTTTCTTCAGTCAACCCCTTTTACTCCCCCTGTATATAAATATAAACAAGTCGTCGGATGAAATAACAATAGAGCACGCAAAGGTCATAGAATAAGAAATGAGTTTGAGTTAATAAATAACCTTCATCTATGTATACAACAACTTTCGATATCCCCGACATTGCAATAGTGTGCAAGTTTTGGATCACCTCGTAGAATTTAGTGTTTTTTGGTACACCATTATCACTGTGTAATGAGGGATATATAGACATTATAAGGAGGTGGGCTATAAATCCTTATTTGGCATGTGATAGAGTTTGATCAAGAGACTGAATCCAAAAAGATTGATTACAATTGTAATAAATGCATGTTGTATGGAAATAAGTGATGGTGGATAAACTCGTTCAACCATTATAGGGAGGTATTGCTCACAACAACGGGTATCCTTTATTACCAAATATAAACATGTTACTCAAAAAACTATTATTTTAATAACTAAAATATCATTACTATGTTTGATTACAACAACCACTGTATTTGTTGACAAACAATATTATATTTGTTACTTATTCTGTAAAATAATGTGTTTTAATTGCACACTCTATGTTATGACACATAGAAAACATAGAACTACTATATTCGTAAGAAACGAAAAGTACGCTTTTCAGAAAAATTACTATGTTTGTCAGTTATAATTGATGACACGAGTTTACGACATGTTATTCAGATCTCTTTGCCTTGCTTTTATCGCTCTTTGTCCTCGTTTTTAGTATTTTGTTATACTATATTGTTCGGTTTTACGCGCTATGTGTTTTCGCAGGTGATTTAG
>JAYMSL010005160.1:0-10381 GCA_036897195.1 Plantago coronopus
TAGGTATTCCTTTCATTCAGGGAAGGAAAAAAGCAGACTTTTTCCACAATCTTATTGATAAAACCAAAAATAGAATAGAAGGATGGTATAATAGGTTCTTGTCCATGGCTGGTAAAATTACCTTAGTCAAAGCTGTAACTGCTTCCATTCCCACTTATCACATGGCTGTGTGTAAACTCCCTGATTCTACCATTACCAAGTTGAATTCCTTAAACAACAATTTTCTTTGGAATGCTACTAAAAATGGGAAAAGAAAAGGCAGAGTTAGCTGGGCCAAAGTCTGTACTCCTAAGTATTTAGGTGGTTTAGGTATCCCTAACCTTGGTACTCTTAATCAAGCTTTTCTAGCCAAGACCTGCTGGAGACTTTTTAAAAACAATAATCATAGTTTATGTGCTAAATTATTTCAAGCTAAGTATTTCCCTAATACTCCCTTTTGGAATGCTGTATCTAAACCAACTGACATTTGGTTTTGGAAGAATATCATATCTACTAAAAGTATCATTACTAGCAATGTCAAATGGAGGGTGGGTAATGGGAAGAGTGTTGACTTACTTGATGATAGCTGGTTAGAACCTGGTACTCTTAGACACATAACCATCATTAGTGTGGATATGCCTATAAAAGTCTGTGACTGTATTGATAATGGTAGGTGGAACACTACTTTGCTTAGCTATTTGCTCCCTGCTAATGAGGTTTATAAAATTATTAACATTCCTATCAATGAAGAGGATGATAAAACTGTTTGGAGCCATAATAATGATGGCATTTATACTGTCAAATCTGGGTATAATATTCTGATAAATCAAGCTAACCAGGGGCCTCACTATCCCTGGAAGGCTATTTGGAAACTTAGAATTTACCCTAGAATTAAGATTTTCACTTGGCAAGCCTTGCATGGAAAACTCCCAACCCTTAGTAGGCTGAGTAAAATTGGCCTTGTTGAATCCCCCATCTGCACTCTCTGCTCTACTGAGAATGAGTGTATTGATCATCTTATCTTTAAGTGCAGTTTTTTTCCATAATATTAGAACCAGTCTTCTCTCTACCAATAGACTGGAAGCTTGTGGTAATCTGATTGAATGCATATTTTTCAAGCAAAATGATCAAACTTTTCTTCAAACTCTTTGTATTTTTGCTTGAATGATATGGAGATTCACAAATGAAATTATTTTCCAGAATATACCTCACAGTGATTAGTATGCTCCAGATGATAAACTCGGCTATGCAAGATCACTACATGGTTTTTAATAAACTCACTGCCTCTGTGCAAAATGTGTTTATCAAATGGAAACCAAGCAAAGATATCAATGTGGATGGTTCCTTTACAGCTAGCACTGGTTATGCTGGAATTGGTTGTATCATTAGAAACAGCTCTGGAAACTTTGTTAGAGCTGGATCTGCTTTCCTTGGGATTACTAGCATAAATACAGCTGAACTGAAAGCCATTCTAATGGGCCTTCGACTAGCTACTCAACTTGATATTAGAAATATTCAAATCCAAACTGACTCTAAATATGCTTTTTCTTGCATCTACAGGATCCAGGAACCAACTTGGAAGGACCGGGAACTTCTTCAAGATATCTGGCACCAGAGGACTTTGTTTGAAGAGATGGAAATGAAGCTAGTGTATAGGCAAGCTAACAATGTTGCTGATAGACTAGCTAAATATGGAAGTAATCTTTTGTGTAATATAAGTACTATGCAGAACATCGATCGGACTGAAAAAGTCTGTAGTCCTCTTAGCCTTTTGATTTGGGATTTATGCCCAGCTTGGCTTGTTGAAACCTTTCAACAAGACCATGTTAGATCTTTTGTTAGGATAGTTAGAAGTAGCAAGCATGATCATGGGACTAGTATGCAAGATGGTGTGGCACACCTGTAAAAACATGTTTGTCGGCTAATAAAACACAACTCCCCTGTTCAAAAAAAAAAAAAAAACAGATATAGTAGTACAATATAAAACGTATAATATTTACACTTCCACGTTTTACTCAAATTTGTCGTTGGATTGCACAAAATTACAAACACGGGAGATTATTATTATTATTATTATTATTGAGTGAACATATTTGATTGATCATTAGGAGAAGACAATTAAACCACCATCTTCTTCCAAAAAAAACTTCAAAAATTATATACTGAGTGCAATAATAAAAATCCAAAAAAAATGAAACAAATGGTGAGGACGAGAAGCAAGCAAATGTCCGACAGTCAACCAGAAATATTTGCACTAGGCCTAATTTGCACGCCTTGTTCAACCTTCACTCACTTGCTCACTTCTTCATCAAGAAAACACCAGAAATAAAAAATTTAACTAAATAAAAAAGATATTTATTTTTATTTTATTTATCCTTGAAAAAATACACAAAACAAAAACATCACAGTAGAAGATAGTTCATCTTCTTCGTTCTCCTTCTCCGGCTCTTCTTCTTCACCATTTTGCCTCTACTCAAGCCTGCAATGGAGAGAGCAGTATTGCTCCGTTCTCTCTCTCCTTCCTCTTCATCCACTGCTGCTCTCGCCTCAACCAGACTCTTTACACGGGCATTCCATCGCATCCCCAAACGCCACCATATTCTCCCCAAAATCCGACGCCGCTCCGCCCTACTCAGCCACCTAGGACTCAACTCTTCCGTATCTAGGCCTTCTCTTGAGCTCAGACGAAATTTCCGTGCTCGCCATATCTGTGCCGTCGCCACTTCTCCTCCTTCAGCTCGAGGTTTAAATGAGTTTATTCACCTACTGTAAATTTTGTCTGTTTGTTTCAATTTGATTGAGTTTGTGTGGAGAGGTCTATGAAAGTACGTACTGTTGTTTTGTATATTTGTTTGTTTGAATTGAATGTTAATTTCTGTTTATATGAGTTTTTGAGGTATGTACTGTAATGTTGTGACTGTTTGTTTGAATTCAATCTTGATTTTTGCGACTGTTTGTTTGAAGTTAGTGCTGGATAATGCTGACTTTCTTTTGAATTCGTTGTTTAATTGGTGAGTTTGCAAATTGTGCAGAGGTTTCGGGAGCAGATGATGAAGTTGCAAAGAAGTATGGGTTTGAGAAGGTATCGGATGAGTTCATCGAGGAGTGTAATAACTCAAGAGCGGTTTTGTATAAGCACAAGAAAACTGGAGCTGAGATCATGTCAGTGTCGAATGACGATGAGAACAAAGTCTTTGGCATTGTATTTCGAACCCCTCCGTACGTTTTTCTGCCTTTTGTATCTTTATCTTCGCTGCAGCGGAAGTCTGTTATGAAATGAATGACCACTACTGATGCTTGAACTCGCACTCACGACTCCCTATTTAGTTGCACCCTTTTTTGTTGTGAAGTTCGGAGAAAAATGAAGTTCTCATAGAACCTTATAGTGGATTAGTTGTTGTTTCTATGGTGTTTCACGGGTTGCCTATTGTTAGAGTTATGCAAACATGGAGTAGTTTACCTTTTTTATAGTTGATTAGTATCTAGCAGTCATGGACATAGGCGTGATGTTGATCCATATTATTAATTCAATGCCATTATTACAGTCTATATGTATTGGCGTGAAAAGTCTGAAGAAAGGCCCTTTTTTTGCTACACCCCAAGTGTTTGGCACATTCCTGTCATTTATTAGTGTGTGAGTGGTTATTCCCAGTGTTTAGGAAAAACTGGTTTTCCCCAAGACTTACTTTTTATTGAAATATTTTAGAAATGATAAGTTTTTCCTGATACTTACTCACATCACATATATTGTGAGAATTGTTTCTTGAACTAGTTGTTTCTTGGGTGAAATCGTAAGGTTCTCCTCTCCACTGACTTGTGTTTTCTTTCTTTTTCGTCTGAGACGAAAGAGAGATGTCACTATGTGTTTAGCTGGATGTAAATTTCCATTCATGCATGAATGGTATATGAGAATAGACCTTTTAGCAACTGATAGTGTTGGGTTACAACAAGATAAGTCTGGACCATGTCGACGGAACTGCTTCCGTCGTTTAAATAAGAATGTTTTCAAAGGCAGACACTTTAACTCAGTTCCTTATTTGACATTAATTCCAGAGACTTCCCAGAGGGACGTGTATATATATATATATATATATATATATATATATATATATATATAAGAGATGAACATTATATCTAATCCCTGAAGAAAATCAAGTGCTTTAGAACTAGGTTGGTTATATTCAGTTGTAAATTTACTAGTTAATCTCGAAAAGAACTTTCAAGGGCATAACTTTCATTTATAAGCTTTCGAAAATTTGGTCTTGTTTTGTTCTCATTCACAAACTCTGATGATTTTGTTACACCGGGACTTATGATCCTCTCTCTTGCGTAAGAAACATGGTTTGAGAGCTACTTTTCTTACACGTCAACACTCAACATCACATTTACCCTTCCTGATTTGTTGTATATACTCCATTGAAAAAGTTTTCACCTGCTAATTTGATGATGCAGAAAAGATTCAATGGGAATTCCTCATATTTTGGAACACAGTGTGCTGTGCGGTTCGCGAAAGTACCCCGTGAAAGAACCCTTTGTTGAGTTGTTGAAAGGCAGCTTGCATACATTTTTGAATGCTTTCACATATCCCGACAGAACTTGCTATCCTGTTGCTTCCACAAATACAAAGGTCCACTGGCTGAACCCAATGATGTATGTAATCGTTTAGATCCCTATTATGATTAACATTTGCCTGCTTCTGGAACACAGGATTTCTACAACTTGGTTGATGTATACCTAGATGCGGTATTTTTCCCTAAATGCGTGGAGGATGTTAAAACATTCCAACAAGAAGGTTGGCATTATGAACTGAATGATCCGTCAGAGGACATAACTTACAAAGGTATGTGTTTGGTAATATTGTTTTAGTCTCTTGGTTTGACAACATGCAGTCTTGCAATCTTAATCTGTAGACATTTTATTTGCGGAAGAATGGGTATGCTCGGATATGCCTTGATAATTGTTAATGCGTTCCTCTCCAGGTGTTGTTTTCAATGAGATGAAAGGTGTTTATTCTCAGCCTGATAGCATACTTGGTCGAGCTTCCCAACAGGTATGATGTACCTTCAACTATGTCATATAATGTGCAGCTTTTCTCGATTGTTTGAGACTGTGACTCTCATATTGAAATTGCAAAAGCTATGTTTCTAATATTATCTATTAGGAACTTGTCTGATATTGTTTCATACTGATTCATGAAAAATCAAGCAGTTCCATTTCTGATTGTCACAGTACTTCTATGCAGTACCTTTTCCCAGATAATACTTATGGCGTTGACAGTGGAGGTGATCCACAAGCAATTCCTAATCTTACATACGAGGAATTCAAGGTTGGTTGCCATCACTAGCTTACTAGCTTCGGCTCTTCACTTAACTTAGCATCCATCATCCGTGTAGTTGCTTGATGCTTTCCAGTTCCCATCATACCATAATAATCACGTAATTAAATGTCATGAATGACATACTAGTAAGTTGAAATTTTTCTGTTTGTATGAGATATCTTTACCAGGCACTGTATCTTTTGAAAGTGAAAAATAAACACGCTGTTCAGTTAGAAAATGGATATGTTCTTGCTCAGACACAAAACATGTTGAGTTAGAAACTGGACATATTCTTACACATTGTCCACTTTCTGGATATGTAACATTATTTTAAAGATAATTATTAGAATATGGTTTGATGACACACTATTGCTAGTTTGAACACTAATGTGATGTGGTTAATGTGGTTCTTGTATTTCATCAACAGGAGTTCCATAGTAAATTTTATCATCCCAGCAATGCAAGGATATGGTTTTATGGAGACGATGATCCAAATGAACGACTACGTATTTTAAGTGGTGAGTTGTCTTTGATATCAATAACTGCATCATGTTGCCACTTCACAAACAATTGTTAATATCTAACTGAATTTGCTTATGATAATGGGCCCAAAATACTCCCACACCCAATCTTCCTGATCACATAATTTCAAATTGTCATACATGGGGTATGGAGGTTATCTGTGAAATACCCACTGAAAAGAAAAAGTTCGAAATATGCTCATTTTTATAAGGTGATGGCCCCACAAAATATTCATCGAACTATCTGATCCTTGATTCAAGCTTGCAACTTATGTTTTACATCTCTCTGACTCTCTCTACAGAATATTTGGACATGTTTGAACAAAATTCTGCACCTCAGGAATCTAGAATTTCATCTCAGAAACTGTTCCAAGAACCAGTTAGGATTATTGAGAAATATCCTGCTGCTGAGGGTGGTGATTTGAAAAAGAAGCACATGGTATGCATTAATTGGCTGCTCTCTGAAACACGCCTAGACTTAGAGACTGAACTGGCCCTCGGTTTTTTAAACCATTTGATGTTGGGAACTCCTGCTTCTCCTTTGAGAAAAATTCTGCTAGAGAGTGGTCTTGGAGAGGCTATAATTGGGGGAGGCATTGAAGATGAGCTTCTTCAACCACAGTTCAGTATTGGATTAAAAGGAGTATCAGAAGATGATATTCAGAAAATAGAAGAATTAGTTACAGATACTCTGGCCAAGCTGGCTGAGGAAGGATTTGATTCTGATGCTGTGGAGGCATCAATGAACACAATTGAGTTTTCTCTGAGAGAAAACAATACTGGATCATTCCCTCGTGGCCTAGCCTTGATGCTCCGCTCCATGGTAAGAGATTGTCTTTTCCTTTTCATCTAATTTATTTTACTTAATTACCCTGGTTCATTTTCCATTTTCAGGCTCAAGTAAGATATATTCTTACCAAAACCTTTTGTCTTTGATAGGGAAAATGGATTTATGACTTGGATCCATTCGAGCCATTAAAGTATCAAGAACCATTGAAGGCATTGAAAGCTAGAATTGCCAATGAAGGTTCCAAGGCAGTCTTTGCCCCCCTGATTGAAAAGTTCATTCTAAAAAATCAGCACCGCGTGACAATCGAAATGCAGGTATTAATAATTGGTCCTACACTCATGTTCATTTCATCATTGATATGTCTATCTCATATGCTAATTGCTGTTTTGCAACAGCCTGATCCGGAGAAGGCTTCACGTGATGAGGCAGCTGAAAAAGAAATTCTGGATAAGCTGAAAGCGAGCATGACCCAAGAGGATCTTGCTGAATTGGCACGTACAACACATGAACTAAAGTTAAAGCAGGAGACTCCGGATCCACCAGAGGCTCTAAAATGTGTGCCAGGCCTTTCTCTGCAAGACATCCCTAAAAAGCCTATACAGATTCCAATTGAGGTCATGAGATGATGCTGATTCTACTTTCCCTTTTGAGATAGTCGAACTTCTGGTCTGGGTTAGAATTAAATGTTTGTTATTGTAGGTTGGTAGTGTCAATGGGGTGAAGGTTTTGCAGCATGACCTCTTCACAAATGACGTTCTGTATGCTGAAGTTGTTTTCAATATGAGCACTTTGAAGCAAGAACTTCTTCCTTTGGTACCACTGTTCTGGTGAGTGCAAACTTCCTACTAAACTCTTTAGTCTTCATTTCCTATTCACATGTATTATGCTTCCACCATATTAACGATTGTTGGAAATGCCCCGAACTTCATAAATAACTATAGCTGTTGTGTGCTGTAATTACCATATGCTGCTAAAATTAAACTGACAAGTGATAATATGTTGGGTGGATATTTGAACAGCCAGTCACTGCTGGAGATGGGTACCAATGATATGGACTTTGTACAACTGAATCAGTTAATTGGAAGAAAGACTGGTGGAATATCTGTATACCCTTTCACTTCATCAGTTCGGGGGAAGGAGAACCCATGCAGCCGTATTGTCGTTCGAGGCAAAGCCATGTCTGAACGAACTGAAGATTTGTTTCACCTGGTAAAGGACTGATTCGCTTCGTGCATATCTACCTATAACTTATCGATAATTGGTTTTATTAAAGATATGATAGCACTTTGCATCTGCTCTTCTGTATTAAATTTAGAACATGAGATTTTCCTGCACAATCTTTTGAAGCAACATGACTTTAGAATCAAGCTGATTTGTCATTGAAATCTTACAGCAATCTTTGTTCAGTAAGAAAAATATGCCAGGAATTAGCATCCCTGGTACACAGCATGATTGTTGTTCAGAGATTGGGTAGGTAGTAGGTTGTCAAGAGGTTTTCCAAGTGATGTCAGAAGCTAAAGTGCTGATTTAAATCTTTTGGATGTCTGGCTTTGTATAAGTAATGTAAATTTATGTTGCATGCCATATTTTTTAAAGGGGCATGTTTCTTTATCTAAAATTAAGCAAAATTTGAAGTTATGCAATTGTAAAGGGGTAGCATTTTGTGCTGTTCATGGATGTATTAGTTCGGTAACTTGGGGTTTATGGTGCATTATTAAACTCTTTGTGTTATGAAATAATAATTTAGATTAGAAGAAAAACGAAGAACCTCTCCACTGCTGCTTAACATGATTATTCACGTGCTTGTAGTTAAATATCTGATGCACCATCTTTTGAAGCATATCTGATAAGTAAACTGAGCGTCATACTCTAGTTCTAAAGTCGTATTGTGTCGATCGTCTGGCCAGTCTTAGTGATAATGGTTTGGGAACCCCTTGACATATGAATAGGCTCTCATGCATCTTTCAATGATTTTTAATAGATCCTGTTTCAATATTTCCTGTGGAAGGCCGAAACTAATAGTTTTAGCTATAATTGCACTCTTTTTTATATCCTTTTTGAGTTTTTGTTTAATTGCTGATCTTTGGGATTCTTCTGTTGCTTAATGTTGTCTAATTCAAAATTTTAGGTTAATCGTGTCATTCAAGATGTTCAACTGACAGACCAAAAGCGTTTTAAGCAGTTTGTTTCTCAAAGCAAAGCCAGAATGGAGGTAATTATTGAACTCCAGGGATTTGAGACTGTTATTTCTATATAACTGAAGTGATGTTTAATCTCTTTTCTTTTTCCTCCAGAACCGTTTGCGAGGCAGCGGGCATGGGATTGCAGCTGCAAGGATGGATGCAAAGCTCAATGTTGCTGGTTGGGTATCTGAGCAAATGGGTGGCTTCAGGTTGACATGCCCACCTGTTAAATTTTGCATGTTATGATATATTAGCAGTTTATGTTGGCTTATCGTTTAATTACAGCAAACACTCCAATCACACTCGCTGTTCGTGATGGTAGATTTAGGCCTTTTGACTTCACTTCTAGCTCTAATAATTTCATTTGTTTACTTTGATGAACACGTTGACCTGTGATCATGTAGTCCATCCTGTCAGGTCCTAATCGTTTAATGCTTGCAGTTATCTGGAATTTCTGCAAGATCTCGAAAAGAGGATTGATGAAGACTGGTCAGGAGTATCTTCTTCTCTAGAGGAAATACGTAGAACATTGTTTTCCAAAAACGATTGCTTGATAAATTTGACAGCTGATGGGAATAATCTTAAGAACTCAGAGAAATATGTTAGCAAGTTTCTTGATTTGCTTCCCAGCAGTTCTCCAGTTGGTTCAACTTCTTGGGATGCTCGGCTAGCTCCAACAAATGAAGCCATCGTTATACCTACTCAGGTTAATGAAAGTTAAATCTCTGACTCTGACAGGATTGACTTGTCTTAGGTTTTTCAATTGACAGATCTTTAATGATTCTTTTACACAGGTAAACTATGTAGGAAAAGCAGCTAACCTTTTTGACACGGGGTATCAACTGAAAGGGAGTGCATATGTTATCTCCAAATACATCAGTAATACATGGTTGTGGGATCGTGTGCGAGTTAGTGGCGGAGCATACGGGGGCTTTTGTGATTTTGACACTCACTCAGGTTCATTTTACTGCTTTAGTGAATCAGTGTTCTGTCTTTTATATGCCAATGGCATGTGTTATCTTAGAAAATCCAGGATCTGAATATCATATGCCCACTCGTCACCCTGAAGTTCTATTTATGTCATACAAACTCGTACCACTGGCTTGTTTTAATGCAAATATTAAGTTTGCATGACAAACTGCAAAAGGTTACTTGTAATGCTGCAAAGTTCAGGGTCAGTTTCAGATACTATTAAAACCAAGTAATTTTGATATGTCAAACCGCAGTGACTACATTGACAGTCCAATATGTGCTAACCATGATTCTCTCTGTTTAGGTGTTTTCTCATACTTGTCTTATAGAGACCCAAATTTATTGAAGACGCTTGACGTGTATGATGAAACAAGCAACTTTCTGAGAGAACTTGAAATGGATAATGATGCTCTTACCAAGGCAATCATTGGGACAATCGGTGATGTCGATTCCTACCAGCTTCCTGATGCCAAGGGATATAGTAGGTAAGTGTGTAGCTTACTAGCATGTGATTTTGTTTTGACTGTCAGATGATTGTTTATTTGAAATAATGCCAACTTTTAGGAAGAAATAAATAATCATGCACATGAAACGTTGACCATTATTGAAAGTTGAAACT
>JAYMSL010005161.1:0-10381 GCA_036897195.1 Plantago coronopus
GCGGTGTGTGCAGTAAGCACGTGCCAGGGAGAAGGAAGCCTCGGGAGATGGCCAACGTGTTGTGTTGGCAAGTGGTATATTGTTAGAAGAGAGTGGTATGAGGTGATAGGCGAGTGGTCGCTGTGACTCGAATGGTTAGCGTTAGGTTAAATTTGGGGAGAAATGGTAAGTTAGTAGACTTGGACTTTGTGAGAGGGGGTGGTTGGAGAAGGTTGAAAGGTCGGACTTAGGCGGGCAACTAAATTAGACTTATTTTAGTTTTTCCGGTGCGGGTAGTAAAAGCCGTATAAATATAACGGGTACAAGTTGGGTGCAGGTATACCAATTAATTGGTACGGATCGGGTCGGGTACGGGTACGGGTTTGGTGCTATCACCCGTACCCATATAGGCTAAATGGGTATTCACCCATTCGGTTTTTTAGTGGGTGGGTTAAGGGTTGGGTGCAACCCAATTACAAGCCTACTCACAAGTGGGCGTAAAACCAACCCCTGCGTAGTTACACTTTCATGATGGTGCATTTCAGACACAACAGGTAGATAACTCGGTCTTCTAACAAATTGCGGGGATACTCTTGATTCGAACAGGAGTTAAAGAGATTACAACATCCTTCCTAGCTGTAGGACTACCGACCGGCGTGTACTCATACCGGTAAATAGAGTGTGTTTATCGTTGGGGCTTTCCTGCTTGTAAGTAAGCTTGCATTAACTTGTTCAATATTGTGTTTAATATAATAAAATATAAATTGTTTCTCATGATAAAATAATTATGTAACTTTTAATTTGAATTGTGTAAAAATTCATATGAGTGCTTCGTTTATACTATATCATATAAATATTAGGTTTAATTTCACATATATATCTAAAATTCATAACTTCTTTCACAAAACTAGCTACACTTTTATTTTTTCAAATAACTATCTAAACTTTTCAAACCGTGTCACATATGATACTCGTATACATTCGGATAACTATAAATGATACTTTTAACTTTTAATAACTAGCCAGTAATTAAAAAAAAACTTAATACTAGCCAACAATTAACAGAAAACAGATTTAATTTAAAGGAGCAAATTAAAACAAATTTATCAGTACGTATAGCAGACTAGCTAGCAGGTAAATGCAAGTTACACAATGAAAATGACAAACATCAAAGAGACAAAGACCTTAAAGCCTTCCCAAAAACTTATACCCATAGAATTTCTTTAAAATTCAAGCAATAGTCAGACTCTCTAATAATAATGAGATAAAATTCAGACATGTAACACTTAATACAGGATAATTAATAATAAGGTCTAAATAAAGGTACCTCCTCGGTATTTTAACCTAATTCCCTGAATTTTATTAGTTAGCAGGAAACAAATAGATGGTGCGAGTTTTTATCATGAAATTATATACTTTTTTTATTCCTTTTAATTGTTGGCTAGTTATTAAAAGTCAAAAGTACCTTTTAAAGTTGCCGGAATATATACGAGTATTATGTGTGATAATGTTTGAAAAGTTCAGATAGTTATTTGAGAAAAAAAAGGTATAGCTAGTTTTGTGAAATAAGTCGTGAAGTTTAGAAATATATATGTGAAATTAACCCTAACTATAGAGGTGATGGTTTCGTTCTTAATTGATGTGCTTACGTACATGTTTGTGGTTTATTTTAACTTAAATTGTAATTATTTTGTACTCCCTCCGTCCGCTTAATAATGCAACATTTGGATTTTGGCACATTTTTTAAGAAACAGTATAAAATATTGAGATACAATAAAAGTGGGGTATATTGGAGTAGTTAATGAAAAGTAAAATACTACAAGTGGGGTTAAATTGTGGTAATATATTGATATATAATACAAGCGGGGTAGGAGTGTGTACTTTAAAAATAATAAAAACTTTTCATTTTCGAAAACGTAGCATTATTGAGTGACACCCAAAATGACAAAATGAAGCATTATTAAACGGACGGATGGAGTATATATATATATATGTAGTAAAGCAAAGAGGGAAAGGAAAATAGCATACATAAAATCTGTCTTTGTTACCCAGTTTGACATCGGTGACAAAGCCTCTGTCTAAAGTGGCAGCAACTGTAAGTATCCATGGTACATGATTTTGGATGGTTCCAAAATCTGGTCCATCATTTCCTCCCGCACATACAGTCAAAATTCCCTTCTGTAAGGCATGAAAGGATCCGATAGCAATTGGATCTTCAAAAAATCCACGCGCAGGTCCACCTAACGATACAGATATAATGTCCACATTGTCTGCAATCGCAGCGTCAAATGCTGCTAGAATGTCCATTTCCATGCACCCAAAGTCCCAACATACTTTGTAGCTAGCAATACGAGATGATGGGACTCCTCCGCGAGCTGTCCCTCTTGCTATTCCATATAGACTCGCATCTGTTACTGATACACCTGCTACTATTGAGGCTGTGTGCGTCCCGTGCCCATCCGTGTCGACTGGAGTGGGCATGTTAGTGTCCTCGTTCTTTCCTATGTCAAAGTAGCGTGCACCAATCACCTTGCTGCACGGGTCCCTCAAGATCAGAGAATTGATCTATCAATTTATGTGTTCATTAAAATGAACACATTAACCCCTACATGTAAAACAAATTAACCCCTACATTTTTTGAAAATATACAAGTCCATCCATAATATTAATTGGCGAATTTGAGTGATTACATATATTATATATACACCAAAAAGTAAAGTTTCCTCTATTTTATTTAGTAGTTTATTTGTCCTTTTGATAAATAATCTTAAAGTAAACTCCAAGACTTTATCTGATGCAAATTAACCCACCTTTCCACCTAAAACTACCTCCACTCTCCGTAAAAATTAAAACTCAAATCCCAAAAAGTTCAACAATCTTCTTTTCAATTTTCACACATAATATATTCACACCAAACAAAGTTGTTTCTGCTACGAAAATTGAAGCCATAAATTAAAGCTTTAAAACTTGGAGTTGTAAATAACTTTAATCGAGGGTACCCAAATATGAAATGTAATAGCTCTGGCTATTTTAGAGCCCCAAATCAGAGCCGTATTGCTCCACTTTGCTCAAGCGTGGAGTTTTCAAAGGTTTTGTGGTGTTTTTGTGGTTTTAAAATCCTACAAGCTTTTATGGTTCTGATTTAGAATTTGAGATGACTTTAGGGGTCATTTAACAATTTCCTGAGACAGTTTGAAAATAAATATGTTTTTTAGAGTAATTTTAAAATGTTTTGGCTCAATTTTGATAGTTTTTTTTTTAACGCCAAAAAGTTTTATTACCCCAGAGTCGTATTTACAATATATCCCCAACCAGTATAATCAACCACCAGAACCACCCCGAACTGCTAGCCTACATGAATAATATAACATATTTCTCAATCCAAATAACAACCAGTCGATCGACACGTGATGACACCCAACGGGAAAGATGATACACTAGAATAATCTCCAGACCGAGTATATGGACCATACAATAAGCCTTAACACTCGCGATGCTAGTGGCTCCTCAGCTAGTCGACACGTGACGACTCTATTTTGTTAGTTATAAAAACATTGACAAAAATAAGTAAGAAATTAAAATTTGTAAATTGTCGTTCAAATTTTATTTTCATTTAGTTTTTGTTTGGTCAGCCTAAATTTCAAATGTTAGTCTTATATGTAATTGTTCAAATTACATGGTGATTTGTATTCTTTGGCCAATGTTTAAGTAAGTATATTTGTAAATTCATCTATTGGGCTTAAAAATTTAGCTCAATAAAAACATTGAATTTCATAATTTAATATAATATTCCCTCCGGTCTTTTTACTAGCTTCCTAAGCACCTACTTTATCTAGTTTTTAGAAAAATAGATATTATATTAGTAAGAGAGAAGGAATAGAGTAAAATGGGTGATAAAGTAAGAAAGAGAGAATAAAGTGATGATAAAATAAGAAAAGTAAATAATAAAAAATGAGTGAGTGTGATAAAACTTTATGTTTTTGGGGTTAGGAAGTTTGTAATAAGACGCTGAGAAAGGAAAGCTAGGAAAATTGCCAAGGAGCGGAGGGAGTAACTTTGAGTACATAGAATATATTTCAAGACATATAACTAAGAACATTGTAATTTTTGTCCCCCAACATCCATGTCATCAGTAGTCATCCTCCACATGAGTGTGTGTATGTGTTTTCATGTAAATATGCACATGTATATGGTCTACAACCAAAATTATAGCAAGAAAAAAATCGACTTAGGCCCAAAATCGCAATGGACCTTGAGTTGGAGGACGAAATTTTCTATCATCTTATTATATGCCAAAAGTTTTAGGAATTTTAACTTTAGTTCATAATCCATAACATAGTATCTTACTTGTTACAACCAGTAAAATTAACACCCTTTTGGCATTCTCCCTTCCATTTAGAAGGTGGAGGACCAAATCCTACATCGTTGAAACTTGGAGACTCTGTCCATATTCCTACAATATAAAGTAACAAAATAATTAAACCTAAAATACAGAACCCTAAAACCAAGCCATGTAATCTAATAAATGGAGTCATATTTTTGCGAAAACTACATAAAGGCCTCAACTTTTCTAACTTGCCCCCCAGGATCACAAAATTACGACATATCTTGAATTAAAATTCTAATAAAATATAGATTATTTTAAAAATAGAAAATGAAAGAGAAATAATATAAAGGTCATTGACGGTGTGGTTCGACATTTGAGCACCACCATAGGCGAAATGGTTCAGCTCTATACCAATGGGTGGATCGTGCTCCACAACTCGAACTAGCATGGCTATCATGCTATTTATATTTAGAATGGAGCTGGATCATGTAGTTCCGCCAAGATCTATGGATCGTACTTTTAATATTATATCTCATAGTTGTAAAATGTTTTTGAAACCAAAATACATACTGAGTAGAAAACTGGTACTACCTCCATCACACAATTTGAAAAATTTAAGGTTGTTTCACACTTATAACTTATAAGGAGAGATTTATATAACACAATAACATGAGAAAATGGAGAGGTGATAAGCCAAAGTAAAACTAAGTTTGTGTTTCGTTTTTATGTTGTTGTTATCATTGCAAAGTTGAAAAACATCTCTAGATTTATAAAACAACTTGAAATTGGTAAAACGCTGTAAGTTATCAACAAAAAAATAAATTAATTAAAAACGTGAAAGTTCTTAAAGTATGGGACAGAGTTAAGGTAGTAGTAAATATACCTGTATCGAGTAGTCCAATAATAATATTGGTCTCTCTCCCATGAATTCTACTCACTTTCTCCGTCAATCCAACAAAATCCCAAGATCTCGTTGTCAAAAGCTTTCGCACCTTATTGGGAAACACAGAAATAACTCCCTTCGCTCCTGTGCAGTTACATCATGCCACATTTCATTTCATATCATTCATTCAATTTAGTGTGATTTATATATAGGTGCAATTTATGGCACTATTTGTCATTTAATTTTATTAATTCAATTTACTTTCATATATACTAAAAGAGAGAGCCTTCATTTTAATATAAAATTGTCTATATTATCAAGCTACAAGTAATTATATAACATAAAAAATATAGAATTCCACATACTTGATAATGATTCAGCTTCATGAGGCAGAAGCCTTGCAGCGAATCCATTGAAACTCCTTCTATAGCTATAGATTTTGGAGCTCCTAGCTAATCTTTCACTGAAATGATATAACATGCACACACGTATATAATTTTACTAACATATATGGCTTGGATACAAGTTCATAATGCAACAGGTACTTGAATGGAATATTACTCTCCGATAGTTTCTGAAAGAAGGCTATCGTGTGTGGCCGTCAATGATATTCCTTTCCCTTCTACTTCTCCCATATAAACAATGTACGGCTGTGGACAATAATAAAATTACAACATATTACTTCCATTATTTACCAAATATATAACAATAAGGGAATATTACATATACCCCTCCTGTTGGTTACACGTTTCTCATCTGGGTCATATTGATAAAACAATTCCATATTCTTTTTAATAAACAACAACAAACGCACATTTATCATTTGGTCTATACTGCAAGTTTGACACTTTCTATAATTTAACTTTCACCGTCAACTTGTTTTTATTTACATAAATCAAACTAAAAATAAATTAAGCTAAAAATAAATTAAAACAGATTTTTTTTTAATGTGACTCCATTAATGGAGCTCATCTTCTTCATTCTTGTTTTTTCCCCTTCTTTTTTTTCAATGGTTGTTAAATGGACGGAGCTATACCCTAGCTCCGCCCTTGGCCGTAGGTGTCAAAGCTTCGCTACCGAAGTTGCTCTGGCCAAGGGCGGAGCTTGGTAGCTCCGCCTTTTTTATGTTCAATTGTAAAAAAGAATTTTTAAAAAAACGAGGAATGAGGAAGAATAAGGAGTTTGAAGGTCGTTAGTGAAGGTTTGATATTTGAGAAGATGAAACGTTGAAGAAGATGAACATTTATGCAAAAAAAATGAAAAATTGGGGTTAAAATTGATTTTTAAAAACTTGAAGTATATGGAAGTACAAATAAAAAGAAAGGCTTCTTTGGTTCCAATTTCAGAGAAGACAGTTTAGGACTCGGGTGTAATTATTTCACCAAGCAGGATCCATGTGTAATTACGAAATCTAAGAGGGGTACTGAATGTAATTTGCCCTAACAATAACTTCTCTATGATATAAAATTAGAAAAATTAGGTACTATACCAGACTTTTTTAAATATTCAAATGGTGTTCAAAATCAATATACGACCCGTAATCCCTCAAAAATAAAAGATGAAATGAGATTACATAGTTACCAAATCGAGTCCTAGTACAATTTACATTTGTAGTACATACGAGATATGATGAAGCGGCACAACGGAATCTAAAGGATACGTCAATTCTAACACGTAAAACTATTAAAATGGTGATTGAATCCACAATCAATATAACAACTACAGTAACTAGGGATTCAACCCAAAGACATAACTTCCATTCTTAATCATCAAAGGTGTTATCTAAAATCCTAAAACTAGACAAATATAAATACTAGCAATTGTAACCCTAATTGGCTTAGAAGACTGAGACTCCATAATAAATTAAACACATCAAAGCTCAAAAGTGACTTTTAACATAATATTCTACAAATATTATAATATCAACGGCTTAAAATCTTGTTCCACATCAAGAGACTGGATAAATTGTTGGTAAAACTATCAACCCATTCGATTAGCCTTGGGAACAATGTGGTAAATTGATAACTTCAGTATTTGCATTGAAAAATAGGTACCTAACTCACTACACAAGTTTATTTTTGAAAGAGACTATAGTTATAAAGCATTCCTTTTGAAATTCAAGTTACCTTAGACATATTATGAGCACATTTTGAAACTCCAGTGTAGTATTTCTGAGATGTACTATAAAATTATTCACTATGATTGTGAGATTTTTGCATGGTACAATGCAACACTTTCAATTTAAAAATTCTCATCTTTATCATGTCATATGACATCTTCATTTTATCCACAAATATTATAGCAGAATATGATATGGGAAGAACGGTATTACCTCATAACTCTTAATATGTTGTTTTACCTTGAAAAGTATATTGAAACACAATTACACATGATACAAGTGTGGTATAACATTTAAAGTATTATGATGAATTGTCATGTGATGTCGTCAAGAATACACACCTTTCTTTCGTTGTGATTAGACACATTGGTTGAAACATGGAGCACGTATATATGGAAAATTGCTAGTGTTAGTAGCTTCTTTGGTATCTCCATGCCCGGTGTTATTTGTTTTACTTCAAAATTGTAGTAATGAGAGAAGATGTACATTGATATATTTGGTTGATTTGGTAGAAACTAAATTGCTTAAGAGGATTAATTGGCAAAGAAAATGGATCTTCTCTATCATGACCAACGATATTGAGTCATAAGAGAATTATAACGGTATAAATTGAATGGAAATATTCGCATCCAACTTCTCATGGATCACAGTATTTGACCATGTCATATTCCTAGAGTGGTAGTATCAAGATATAATACTACTTTTTGTTTTAATTTACCTCAACTATTGAAAGGCCTCATGTAAAATACGTATAGCTATATTCTTTAAAATATAGAAACACACACCTCATTGTTAATTTTAAAACTGCCCATATATATGTTGTTTAAATTATCTTAAATTTTGCACACTTAATTAGGTTTGTTAAGAATAACGTTATTTAATTATATGCTTACACTTATCATATAATCATGTAAAATTGCTTTTGTAAGCATTAAAAATCTTAAAATTCACTAAAATTATAGAAACTGGTTGGGTTTGGTGATTCGCCCTGGGTTACCGTCAGAATATCATTCCTTCTTCTCTTAGTGGGGCTTGTCCTTGCTAAAGGTTGTTGTTTTGTTTTGTTTTGAGTTCCATTAGATTTTAGTCCTAACTCCTAAATGAGAGCTCTGTAAGAATGTTTTGATTTTATACTACTTTCTTAAACTGGTTTGGATGATTACTCCTTGTTTGTTGGCGTGAGACTAATGCTTATTCTTATGCTTTGGGGCCTTTTGTTTGAGTTACAAATGTTTGTTTAGTGATGCAAAGGATCGTATGTACATTGTATTGGGGTATGCCCTCTTTGACTCTTACTTCTTTAGGCTTTGTCCGGAAAACTTGTCAATAAATAAAATGTGACATTTGCAATGTGACTATCAAAATGATAAAATATGTCATTATTGGCCAGTCGAGGTAGCAAGAGTTAAATACTTTGTACGTTCCAATAAAAACTTCTTAACTTTCATGATTTTGAGTTACATTACATTCTTTTTAACATAAATTAGGAAACGTATATCTCACTCATTAATTATTAATTATTTCTTTTTCTTAAAGTACAATTTCCCAATCTCTCCTACTTCATCTCTCCAATGTATTAATAAAATATTAAATTTCTTTAAACTTAGTCAAATTAATGAAGGTTTTAAAAAAATCAAAGAGAGCATAATTTATATACATATGTGTTGACCCAAGATAGCTCGGGCAAGCCTCCTACGATAAGCAGGTTGGGTTTGATGTCCAGCTCCGCGTTACATAACATAAAGTGTATATATAATTTGACTTAAGAATTTCGGAAAAGTAATATTTCATTAATATTATAAAATTTCCCACATTACAAGACAACCATGATCCGTGAATCTAGGGATAATATCTAAGTCTACAGATATAAAGTAGCAATCGAAAGGCTATAGCCTTCTAAAAATAACTCAAACGGAAATTTTTAATCCAATTATTCTAGCTACACTATGAGGCAAACTCAAAAAGGAGGTACCCATATCGTAGATAGACAGAACTCCTCCCTAGGCTCTTGCAAATTCGCTATAAACGAAGCCCAGAGTGCCTAACACAAAACCATTGGAATTCCCATGTCCACCCGCGCTAATCCACAAGCTCCCAAAGGTCTCTCTCAACAATCGGGAGCACAATGTCGCGCTATAAACGTAGCCCACAGCGCATAACACACCGCCATTGGACTTCCCTATGTCCACCCTCGCAAAATCGCAACCTCCCAAAGGGTCCCTCTCAACAACCGGGAGCACAATGTCGTCTTGAGACGGCAAAGACGCAAGGAGTCAAGGCGTCATCTCCACAAACACGAGTACTTCCAATCCAAGGCTGTCAAACAATTTGAAAGGACACTAAGATGTAAATCGACTAATGTCATCCAATGTAGCACCGCTCGCAGCAATTACAACATCCCCTTGCCGAGAGGCAGGCAGTGCATGTTCTAAAGCAGCCATCCAAGGAAAGGCATAGCTCGGCAAATGACCCATTCGCTGCGCTGCATCACCAGGCACAGTATCCTGCCTTGTTGCCTTGCCTGCTATTACAGTATTCACATGCTGCCTGCCGAGAGGCAGGGCTTGCACATCCCGGTGCACCAAATTTCTGGTAATTATGGAAGAATTATGTCCAGGTCACTCAATCCGTTAATCGTGATTAAAAACCTGTATATCTTTGTAGATTCAACCAATTCATCACCTTCAGCAACAGAAGAATTACCACCTTCAGCGAAATGAGAGAAATCAACAGAAAACGAGCGATTTCATCTAGATTCTTGAATATACTCAACCTAAATAATTTCCTGTTGAATTTTGGAATTAATCCCAAAACTTGAATCATGTTTTTCAATTCCTAACTCGTCATCAGATCTAGGTGTCAATTCATCACCAACATCCTCATAATCCGCAGATGCATCACCATTATCAGAATATGTTGGTGATTTTAGTGTCATCAATTCATTTTAGTCGTAATGAGATTGACTAGAGATCATTGCAACATCACGTTAAACTCGGTCACAAGTTCGGGTAGTGCGGAGTGCACGCTTGGAGAGAAAACGTGTGTGTTGTGGGCGGAATCCGCGCGTATACGT
>JAYMSL010005162.1:0-10381 GCA_036897195.1 Plantago coronopus
GAGTTTTCTTCTGCTAAAAGTTACAAACTTGACTAGGTCTACTGCCCGAGGACCACCAGGGACATGTAAAGGAGATTTTCGAGTCAAAAGCTCAAATAACAGTATCACAAAGCTATAGACATCAGATGCCTGTGATACATCATAAGTGTTCTTTACTTTTGGATCATAGCATCTTGCAGCCAGATTGACACTAGTCGAAATCATGTCTGCCAAGCCAAGATCTGATATACATCCATAGCCTCGGGAATTCAGAAAAATATTGGACGCTTTTATGTTACCATGGACAAGCGTCGCACCATTTTGTGCATGAATCTCAGCTATACCTCTTGCTGCACCTACTGCAATTCTTAGTGTAGTTTCCCAATTTATTTCAGCTCGATCAACGCCGTTTTGTCCTGGATAATAAAGAAATCCATCAGCAGATAGTTATCAATATGATGTAAGCAGAATCACAGTAACATCTGTTTGCAAAATAAGATTAGAATTTCTCAACTATATAAAAAGAAAGGACTTTTATCCTATTATGATTCATCTAATCAATTTCACAATATATCAGATATTGTAAGCAGGCTTAAAAGGAATAGCACTATTACTGAACAAAGTTACAGACTTCGAAATACCATGTAGCAATGAGTGCACACTCCCTTTGTTGTTATAATCATAGAGCATGAGCCTTTGAGTTGCGGAAGAACAATAAGCCCTCAATGCAAGCACGTTCTCGTGCTTGACATTGCCAACAATCTCCATGTTACGCTTGAAATCTGATTCCGGAATACTCATTGCTCCTAGTGCTTTTACCACAATTGTGCCTCCATTGGACATGACAACCTTATAAGCACTCCCAAAGGTTCCTGTCCCCAATATCTCAGAGGAACTAACAGCCAAATGTTCAACATCTAAGGCAGCTGGACCAAAATTTGATACAAAAACCAGCTTGGTGAGCGGATCCTCTGACACAACAAACTCCTCCAACCACCGAGGTGAAAGGTAATTGTTATGGAAACGGTAACTTGAACTTGAACTGGAGGAGTAATCTGATGCTTCAGAGCCGATGCTAGGGCTCCTGGATTGAGCATGAAAGAGTTCCCAAAGCTCTTGCTTCTTCAAAGCAGCTGCCACCAGCCTCTCCCAGTTGTCGTTAGTCCTAAACATGTTTCCCAACTAAGTATTGAGTAGAAGCTGTAGAACAAGGAATCAGAAAGAGATGTGTGAATAAATTAAAAGCATTGGTAATAAAGTTTCTTAGTTAGCATATTGCCTGGCCTAAATATGCTGACAGCAATGTTGCTTGACTTGATCAATTTCTTAATACCTTACATAGAAGGCACCGATACTAGTCATCTATGGACAAACACGGTCAGCAACTTTGTTAGTTAGCATACTAGCAATGTTGCTCAAGTACTACGGATTTTCCGCCAAAAATATGCTAGCTAGCAAGAATATGCGGCACAAGAGGATCCCGAGTGCTTTTTGTTCAAGTACTGCGAATTTTTACAAAAATGTCAGCAACTTACCGGAACTCTTGACACTACGAAATGCAACATGTCGTAGCTTCCCCGGGCTATCAATTATATATGTTGCCATCTTCTCGGCTATCTTGCTCTGTGCGCCATACATTACATTCAGGTAATGTACAAAAAATTCAGAGTAGGATTAATATTCACTTACCCACTGTTTCAGAATTTTTCGGCCTAGTATTCACTTGCCCTGCATATATTTTCCTGTGTTAGGATTATTCCTAAATAGAGTTGGTACTGTTGCTTTATTCCTCATCGTGTTGATTGAGTGCGAGTCGGAACTATACAGAGATAGTACTCAGAATGGCCTCTGATCCCTTTGCACAAGGGAAGTGTTTTGGAACTGCTTAATGAATCTTCAACTCCACTTACTGAAACAACAATTTAAAACTAGAGAACCCAAACCTCAACCAAAACTTTACACTAGGTAGAAACAGTTCCAGTACTTTGAGATAAAGTACTGATGCATATAATATGTACAGCAAAACTATAACAAACTGATTTTGATTCTACTTCTCAAAAATAGCCTCTCTAGTCACTAGCTTTATCCCCCGTACCCACAACGCCGCCATCTCCGCTCCACCATCGCATACGAAATGCACTTCCTTGTTCTTCGTTGTAACCACACGAAAGATGCCAGGTACATTGCTGTCACCGTTCTTCCTCCTGTTTTTCTGAAAGCTTGGACTTGGTCCGACTTCTGACTCTCGGCATACTACATTTCGGCAACTGGAGTTTCCCCAGTGCAGGATTCCAGTAGATCCCACCATCTTAACAAGTTTCACGTGCGGAGCTCCCTTTCCGCCTTTTGTGTGCTTATGAACTCTCGAACCACCTAATACCAACTTTCGTGCAAGGGCATTTAGTATAACATTCTCTGCATCACTTCCCAAGCCTTGGAGTTTCCTAGCAAGTGAAAGTGCAGATTCACCCTTCGAAGTTTTTGCATCACAGTTTGCACCACAAGAGATTAGGAAATCACATATTTTTGCATTTCCTTCTCTAGCTGCAAGCATGAGGGGCGTGTATCCATCCCCATCAGATGCATTGATGTCGTAACCTTTGCTAGTTAGTAACTTGACTGCATCCAAGTCCCCACGCCGAGCAGCACAGTGAAGGGCGTAAAATCCTCCAGCTATACGGTTTTCCTTTTCGAGAGCAAATTCAAGCATCACCTTTTCAAAAAGGTCTCTGTTGTTATTGAATCGAGACAGAGTGAGGGCAGTCTCACCGGATTTATTGTATAGTTTTACATCAGCTCCAGCATAAACTAGCATTCGGAAAGCAGCGACATGGCCTTCCATTGCAGCAATCATTACTGCTGAGAAGCCTCTTTCATCCTGCTCATTGAGATCAAGACTTGATTGTGCAAGTAGAGCTTTTAGCCCAAGAATATCTCCTGCTTGAGCAACGAACAAGAGTGGCGAGAAAACGGACATATCGGTTGAAGTGAGTGTGTTTCCACTACGAATCATGTTGAGTAGTACCTGTTGGAAAATGAGATACCAATTGCTAGACCGAGCAAGGGAACTGGCAGATTGACCGGCTGAGTTAACCATGCTAAGATCAGCACCAGCCTTTACCAGTACTTGGAGGCATTTTTCTTGTTTATACCTGATTGCGATCATTAGAGCTGTGTCACCAATCTCAGTTCTTGAGTTAAGATCACATCCATTATCGACTAGAGTTTGAAGAATATTTGAATGACCAAGACGAGCAGCCATATGTATGGGACGGAAGTGGATGTTTTGAGTGGTTTTGACAGGGTTCTCTATCTGAGCACCAGTTTTCAGGAGTGCTTTTAGAGCTCTGTCATTACCACACAGGATGGCATGGTGGAGGAGGGTTCGCCCATAATGTGTATCAGGTGAGGTGTACTGAAGGAGTATCTCTATGATGGAACCAGTTGATTCAAAATATTCCACAGCACACCAGGAAATAGAATAGGGCTCGGCTAGTCCTGCCCCGACCCGGAACTCCTCACCTGAAGCCATGTCCCACGACCATGCACCAAGTTGCACTTTGACATCATGTTTAACACCAGCCTACAGAGAAGCAAACAGAAAATGTTAATTTTATGCCATAACATTATGTTTTCTGCCTTCTCACGTGAAGCAGTAAACTGAAGCTTATATAAGCATTAACTTTTATTACCTCAAGCAGTAGACGAACAACAGAGGTTTGCCTGCTGACAACAGCAGCCACAAGTGCGTTACAGTCAACATTTGTATGCAGAGAAGGCTTAGAAGATTGAAGCAGGACACGATCAGTTGTATTTGCATTCACTCCGCACTGCATCAAGTAACAAGCTATCAGCGTGGACAATAATTAATGTATATTTTCATAATTGAGAGATTAAACTAGATTGTAGTTTGCACCATGTTCATTCAAAGGTTTTATAATCATCTCGTTTTCCTGCATATGTAAATGAAATTGCTTGGTATGTGAAGTATACCCTCATGAGAGAATCCACTACTTCCACAAAACCTCTAATGCATGCAGTGACAAGAGCATGAACAGCAACATGTGGCCGGATTAGGTCAGATGACATAAGCGGTTCCACCAAATGCGATCGCCCGTGGCTGCTAGCTTCCAACAGAGCTTCCTCACAGGCCGGTTGAGACGCCCCAGCCTTGAGTAAGACCTCCAGGATCTCGGAATGCCCCTCCCTTACAGCTGCAGTGGTTGCAAAGCCTCTGAACAGCCGTTGGTTCACGTCAGCTCCTACAGTCTGTCATTTCATAATGATATTAGTTCAGGTAATGGAATAACACGTCGTATTAACATTATCTTATATTGATTCAAATATTATTAAGTTCATCCTCTTGGAATAAAGGAAAAAAGAAAGGCACAATATAGAGATAGGGAAATAAATATACACACGGTTGGGAGAAGTATTGCCTACTAGACAAAGACAAGCAAAGGTCCTTGTCACAGACATAGAGGTATGGTATGAAACCATTATTACTCATTGTAGAGGTTGGTGAAGACAAAATGAGCAGAGCCTCATTGCATTTATGCGGCGCAAATCTAATACTATCATGGATTATGCATGGGAGGTATGTGAGTGAAAATGAGACAGCTCCTGATGGGTCTCCTTGGCCAATCCCTTTTAGTACAGATGGCTTGCTTAGCTGCTTGTCTCTCTCTCATGAACAAGTGAGGAAAATTAAAGTCTCAATTTAAGAGGATGCAAATTTCAGAAGAACAACTAGGATATGGGCTGAGACAGAAGTGTTGTTTACAACAGAAGTGCACCCATTTCAGAAGCAACATAGCGTCCTTTTTACTCTTTGTCCCACATTTTGAAAATCATTTGGTTTACCCCAGAAAACACACTCAGGATTTGGACATGAAATAGTCATTTTCATGCAATGATGGGTCATTTTCAAGTTTCAACTAACCAAATATCAAGATCTGAGACAGTAAAGGAATGCTCACTTTCGAGAACTCGTTTTTAGCATTGAGTTGTGGACCATATCATATTATTACAACTAAGTGAATTTAGGAGATAAAACCACTTATAAAATCAGTTCAAATGAGTGATTTAACATTTGTAGACTAACATGCAATGTATACTCGGTTCGTCCCACTCATTTCTTTACGTTCTCCTTAGACCAACTTTTTTACTAATGTATTTTAGGTCCCATCACTCATACACACAAATACATAATGATACACCCTCCCCTCCTTTAAAACCGTGCGAAAAACCAAGTTAAAAGAACTCATTGGGACGAAGATATTACTTATAATCAAATGCAAGACAAGAGTCTTTTTGGTAATACTAATACAGGTTGTTGGAAAAGTTAGTTGGTATCAATATCACTATACCAAGTACCATAAAAGATGGGTGCACTAAGAAAAGCTAGAAGTGAGCTAAAGTGAAACCTCCAAATCCCAAAAGTAAATAACATCCAATTCAAAATTTGAACACTGAAGACTACCAAAAGTGAGTACGGGTTTCAGAAAATCGTTGAACAACTTTCAAATTTTGAAAACACAACATTTTTTAGTAACCGAGATTCAAGCAATTCAGTTCAACAATTAACAAATCAGGTAGGCACACCATATTTTACCCAAATCTTCATTTCAAAACCAAATAAAGATAAGACCAAATTAATGAACAGTCAACAATTAAACACCATATTAGTCAATCACCAACAGCTATAACAAGCTCCATTTTGAAGACCTCCTAGATTATCATCTGAAGCGTCTCATTTTGACTCCTGGACCAAAATAACGAGAGAATTCGACTCACCAAGTTCAGATTGTCATCGCATTTGATTTCAAAATCAGTCGAAACACATCCATTTTCGATTTCACAATCAGAATCTAGCTATTTTTTACTAATGAACACCTCGAACCATGGAACCAGCTCCATTAAGGTTATCAAGCTTATAAGATAGCTGATTAGTAACTATGAACCTAGAATTGCATCCAAACTCAAACAATCCAAAGCCAAATCATCACATTAACAACCAAAAACAAACATAATCAACGCACTGATCAGCATACACCAAAACACAAAAACAACTCAAAAATGCAAATGCAAATCAAATGAAATGAAATCACAATAACAAACAAAATCAATTTCAAAAACAGCAACAAACATTACCAGCAATTTCCTGACGAGCTGCAAGCTACCATTACTCGCCGCAACAAACAACGCCGTAACATCCGTTCTGAGCTCCTCGTAACCAACTCTAACCTCGATCGCCTTCTCCTCCTCCTCACTTAGCACCACATCCGCCTTCCGAATCTTCATCTCAACAACACCTACATAGTTCACATCAACAAACCGATCGGAAACGCACTCAAATGCCGATTTGAGGTCGTTCGAGAGCGAAGCTTCGACGAGGCGCTGAGAAACCTCGGCCTGGTAGTCGAGCTGTACGACCTGGTTGCCGCCGTGTCGGAGCACCACCATCATTTCCGGCGGAGAATGTGGAGAGGGAGTGTGAGTTATGAGAGAGTGCTGTGAGTGTGTGTGTGTTTTATAATGTGTGATGGTTTTGTACAGTTTCTTTTTTTTTAAATAAAATGATTTATCACTGGTATCCGATTTTCGATTGGATGAATTATACACTGAAAAATCGAATAGAGTCGTATGACTCGTATTCGATTTAGTGATTAATCTAGTCGAGTATTGTCGGGTGGTTTGTTAGAGGGAGAGGGGAGAAGGAAATTGAAATGAGTGAGCGCGAGAAGGTAGGATGAAAAGCGTGGGTGGGTTATTTATTGGGATGCTGTACTACACGATTATCCAAATATGTGGAAATTAACTGTCGTATATATATTATTATTATAATTATAATTATTTATTGTTTTGGATTGCTCTTTTTTGAATTATAAGACCATAAAGTTTGCCCAATTCCAAGGACACATTTATTATTACTTACACCTGGATTAAAAAAACGGTAGTAGTAGTATGTTATTATTTGATTTTGAATTGTTAGGTTAAAAAAGGAAAATTACTAGGACAACATTTAAGTTCATTTTATTTCGAGATTGATAAGGGGTGGTCGAGTGGTAAAAGTGATACAGTAAAACAGGAGGAATCGCCGGATCGGGAGTTCGAACCCTGGTTGGTAAAAGATTAGTGTAGGACTGACGGATATGAGGTTGGTAAAAGATTAGTGTACGAATAGAGTAGGATAGGTTAGATTTGTCGTTTGAAAAAAGATCATTTTATTTCATTTTAGCTCTGGTTTCTCTATTTAATTTTATGTATCAAACTAATTTAGATCAGTTTCGTTCATATTAAAACAATACTATATATTAATTTATAATTTTTTAGACGAATCAAATAAAGAAGTTTTAGTACTAATTGTTTCAAACTCGACATGATTACTTATCGATTGATTTTTGAACGACTTTCTGGATAATATGCTAATCATCACGTAAATCTATCTTCGCCCTTATTTGAATCACCCTTCTCCAGATTAAGTATGTTTAACTCTCAAGTAAAATGGAAAACTAAAGAAATGTGTATATTATTGATAGTATATTTTCAAGAGGAAAACTCTTGGATGGAACTGGTTGAAATTGAGCCGGATGACTTGAAATGATAATTTTCGAGTATTCAACATCCTTCTTACATGGTATTACGAGGGGGTTTTATTCCGTTCGGGTTTTCCCCTCGGAAGTTTTTAAGGAGGCAAGGATCATCGGTTCGTTATGTCCTAAGTCAAGGAGGAGGGTGAAGTAGGGAGAGGTCTTGGTGTTACTTTGTAGGCGATGCAGTTGATGTTAATCTCACACATAATTAATAAAACTTTTTTATGTTTCAAAACAAAAAAAAACATCCTCCTTACATGTGGTGTGGTAGATTAAATACATCATGTAACTACCCAGCCACTAGTGGGCGAGACCCAGCCGAGCGGGCCCGGCAAGGTTACTGCGGACTGACCCCACAGTTATCTCGTTAGTATGATATTGTTCGTTTTGGGTCTGAGCCTGCACGGATTTACTTTTGGAATCCCCCAAAGCCTCATACCATGTGAGAGTGGTGGTCTAATATATACCCTTTATCCGAATCACTCTTGAGCGATGTGGATGTGCAATGCGGGGGTATAATACAGTCTTTTTAAACGAAAATAGCATTGTAAACGTTTGGTTTGGATTATAAAGATCAGTTTATAGCACTTAATTGGATAGGAGTTTACCATGTACTTGGTTTCATGTAAATGTTGTACAATAACCAAATGTACCATTACTCAAACCACTATTCTATTCCATATAAGTAGGGTAGCATAGAATAATGTTTATGAACAAGGACCACATGTACTATAACATTCCCAAGTGGCCAAGTCCCAACTTATTTTCACCCCCTCATCGATTTCACATACACCATCTTATTCGAGTTATTTTACCGACCGTTAATTTCACTAACACGCTCTTATTCGATGTAGGATGACACGTGTGATGTCGCCTAAGAAATAAAATGTTTAGGAGGTTAAGATTAAGGGAGACAGAAGTGGAGTGTACTCCAAAACGGATTAATATTGTGTTAATTGTTGTTAGTTTGTTGGTTATAAAGTTGATCAACGGCAATTATATAAAGTCTGCACATTATTTAACAACTACTACTATTCCTAGGACACCTTAAATTGACGACTATACTATAGCAGTCTTAATTTATGAACGCACACAAGTACATTTTGCACATATTTTTTTAATGCTTGATTAATTAAAATTTAATTAAATTGTAGTGTGTTCTACAAGTTTGAACTTTGATATATATTGCACCAAGAAAGATACTGGTATGGTTAAACTAATTAGACCTAATTGTTGTACTGCCAGTCTTCTTTTATTAAAGGCTATGGGGTACCGTGTTGGTTTATAAATCTATTCCGACTATATTTTTCGTGTGTTTCATAAAACTATAGTTTTCATTCTTTTCTATTATTTTTTAAACAGTTCTATCTAAGCTCATCCGACCTAATAATTTCACACGGACGTGCATGGTCTACTTCGTTCAGATGTTATTATCAATCGAAATCATGATAATGCAAGATGGATCCACCGGATTGTATGAATATGTGTATGTCATGAAAAAGTAGTTACTATTTTGAAGTACAATAATGCAACCACATTTATCACTAGTGCCCGCACAATACCCCTCACTTTCATATAACCTACATATACTACATCTGTCTAGATTATAACGTGACAACTTAATAACTATTCATGTACTCTTATAAAATATTTATTTTATTAAATTTATATTTGGTATAATGTAAGAGTAATTTGTAATCAAAATTAGACGGAAAAGTCCATTTTCGAGCCGGTGGAAAACATCCACTTCAACTCATGTACTTGTATTTGTCGGATTGGCAAAAGGAGATGCATTGCATTATAATCATGCACACAATAAATAGGTACATACAGTATGCAATGTTCTCACATTTACAGAAACTTGCTACAAATATATATCCTCTTTCACCAAAGAGCTGTTAAAAACTTAAAATCATTGAATAGATTCTAAGGTACACTTTTATGATAAATGATAAATCGGTAACTAATAACTGATAATATGAGACAACGAGTTATTGACGATCATTTATGATTTGACCATCAAAATGTATAGTTGAAATGACATGCGTTAAACGCATATAGTACTAACACATTATTTTAAATGTTGATTCATAGTTATATCATATGAATTATATGGTGTATTGTACAATACATATAAATATTATATGATAATGACGTACACAATTACATACGAGTTAAAAAGAATAAGAAAAAAGACATACCTTTAATATTTATTTGGAGTTGGGAGTAATTAGTTGAAACAGTAGGACTGAGAAAAACAGGAAAAAGTTACTCTGCTCAGGTGATGCTCAATGTGAGTAACTGAGAAGCTACAGTTTCTTGCGTTGACCAGGATTTATACAGTCAACCTCTTTTGACCCAAATATTTGACCCCAATTAGTGGGATGAGATGAATCTCCAAGATTTTGACTGTCACTGTAGTTTAGTAATAACAAATTTACAGTACTGACTGATTCTGATTTGTATTATTTACGCAGTGATTTGTGGATCAAGATACAATTAGTACAACAAAGTATTGAAGTAGCCTAGATGCGTCATGGTTACTCCAACATATCTCTACCACTAACTAACATGAACATCAATGGAATTAGTTGTACAACCAACATCATTTATGAGTAGGTTACGACCCATAAAAAGTCAATAAAATTAAAGGGGAAACATTTGACTGGAATGAGGGAGTATCTTCTAGGGACATGGAAATAATAAATGTGGCAAAATCGATTGCCTAACACAAGTCGGATAATAACTACAGTATGACGGAATAGTGAGTATATGGTTGTAATACTTCGAAGTTCCAATTCCAATGA
>JAYMSL010005163.1:0-10380 GCA_036897195.1 Plantago coronopus
TTTACACTAATTAAACGAGTTATAAGGTGGACAAGCGGTAAAGGAAATTAGACTAAGGGGTTCAAAGTCTTTGCATACATTAGCTAGCAAATTTTATGAAAGACTTGACTTTTACCAAACAATTAGAAAACTCACACTCTCACACAACAATAAGTTTTTACCAATCACTAAACACTTTCTAAGATGTATCGATTAGATCATTTTACGAGAATTTGACATAGTAAATTCACAAAGTTCGTTAAGTTGTGACTAAGAACAACAACAGTAGTTGAAATAGCTCATGATATATCCATGATGATGTGCATTTACATATGCACACAAGTACACCAGAAGTGTAGCAGTTCTCTCTATAGCTCTCTGCTGGTGGTCCTAGTTAGTTTCTGTTGGCATCTTACCTTTGCCGTGATGTTGTTTTGAGTAAACTTTGAGTTAAATGTCTTTCCCATTATCATCAACTGGAGATGCTGTTTATTGCCTCTGCACCTTATTCTCTCACTATTTATCATGCTCATTTGCTGCTAACTGTTTGTTGTATACCACACAAATTAATTCAGCAAAACAAATCACTAAAGACGCTGTAAAGTGTAAACTTAATTTGTCGATTACGTTACTAAACATGTCATGTTTGAATCTCAAATATCTCGATTCTAAATTAATTTAGAGTCGGGTTGGATCGGATTGGGGAACATGTGAAATATAGAAAGATGCGTTAATTTTTGTGGAAGAAAGAACATAACAGAAGAGAAGAAAACAGAATTGTCTTATTATCACTGATCATTTACTGTTCATCTGCCTGCTATTCTGCTGTATCCATGCACTTAATGAGACGTAGTTCATCTCTTTGCCATTTGAAAATGACCTGTCTTTAAGGGCAGTTATGTCAAAAATACGGATTAATTGCCAGTATATATATATGCTGTATGTATATATATATATATTAAATTGGTTATATATAAATTAATTAATTGATAATAATTGTGAATAATGCATATACATACAGAGACATGCATGCCAGGGAAAGTAAAGTACTACACTGCAGCTCTTACTGAACCTCAGTGTCTACACTCTCTCAATAACAGACTTCCTATTTGATCTGAAGCTTTCATTTTCCTGTTCATTGTCATGCGGGGCGGCCAGTGTCGAAGCTAGGATTTTATATTGTTTAGAGCACTTCGGCTAATTGAGTACAATTTTGTAAATATAGAGTGAGAGATTATTTTGGGTCGGATTAGTGAAAAGGGTAGAGATAATTCGATTTTTCTTCAAAAAGATATAGTGTATATAGCTCTTTCTTTCTGACTTTAAGGGTGGGGCTCCAGCCCTATCTGTTATGACCTTTGACATAACTTTGCTCCTGTGAGTGGCATGTCGAAATGTTTGTGTAATTCAACATCTTTTAATTTATTCGAGTTTGAATTTTGTAAATGTCATATAATATCTCTAGACGCAAAATATAGTACTGACTTTTAGTCTAACATATTACATATAGTATGCAAATATGTTAGGACTTAGGCGTGCAAATTGAAACATTTAAAAAAAGGGCGGAAGTGGTAGAAGTGGAAATTATACAAAAATGGGAGATGTGTGCTACTAATTATCAAATCTGGGGTGAGCATATGACACGTCTAGTTCGAAGTATGGAACATATACGATATGCGTGTGTGCAACGCATGCAATTTGAACTTTGAAGGATAGAGAAGTTCAGTACTGAGCCCCGAACGTCTTTAGGCAAGGTATATATTAGTGACGAAATATTTGACAACTCCAAACCCTTCTTCAGCTACACGAGGTCCACTTTTGTACTATTAACTATTAAGTTGTTCATTCGAACTAGGTCAAAATCTAGGTGAGATAAGACATGTTAAATTCGTTAAATTCTCATCGAACTAGTAAGTGAAAGTAGAGTTACAATATCTACTAGTTTTCTTTTTACATTATTATTTCCATTACAATAAACATATTTTTGAGAGATCGTCTTATACCACTTAGGCGTATTTCTCTTCTAGACCCTAGTTCTTCTCCATTTTTTTAAACTGCAAAACTATACCGGAGGACCGCTCTTGTTTTTCTATACCTTAGTTTTTCTATTTGCTTAGGCATATTTCTCTTCTAGACCCTAATTCTTCTAATTACGTATACACGTATATACTTCGTATACATATCGTACGGTATGATCCCTATCTCATTTGTGTAAGATATCTATTACAAGTCTAATTATACACCTAGTCTGATATGAATAGGAGTATAATCTAATAATTTGAACTATTTGCACGAAGCAGCCTCCCAAAAACCCATGAAAACACACAACACCAAACATGTACAGAACACATTGATTACAGGCTCTAGAACAGAATCAATCAAGTATCAGTATGAATAATCAACTACAAACCCCAAACCCACACAGGTTAATTAACTGTCTCTCTCTGTTGAATATTCTATTATTTTCCGTGTAGCACATGAGCAACCAAAAGATAAAAGAATTATACACCAGAAAAACATAAAGTTCTGAAAAACAAAAACTGGAAGAGCTGTATGTAAGTATATACTGATAGATGAATTATTATTTTGATGGGGTTTAAACCAGAGATGAAGAAGGGGGATCTGACATACATTAAACTTTATCACATGCAAACTTTAAGTAGTACAATTCATCATCCTGCACAATATCACGCTTACTACAATTCAATCGCCTTCCTGCCCTGCCCTTGTCTGCATGTCATCAATTGCCAACAAAATTTTAAAGACCAAAAGTGGAGCAAACTTTGTACTGCTACTATACTATACCAGCTTCTTGCATATTGCTCTTCTCTCTTTTTAAAGTGTTCATGGCCCCTTTTCTTTTTTACTCTTATCGTCATCTCTCTTTTTTTACTTAGACTTAGAACTTTCACGCGCGAGAATAAACTATGTACAGTGTCTTCTCTTTAAAGAGACAGTCTTGTGAGAAACGACTTTTTTCGAAACACAGGAAAAAGCTTTATAAAACACCTAGACAAGATATAGTTTGTACTACTATACCTTCTTGCATTGCTACTAGCCTCTACTCTCTTTCTAAAGTGATCATGGCCCCCTTTGCTTTTTTACCCTTATCGTCATCTCTCTTTTTTAACATCGACTTAGCCCTTTCACGCGCGGGAATAAACTATGTAACATGTCTTGGTTCGTTCTCTTTAATTCTTTAATGAGACAGGCTTGTGAGAGACGACTTTTTACGAAACACATATATAAAAAAGCTTTATAAAACACCTCGACAATTAAGGTATAGTTTGTACTAGTATACCTTGCATATTGCTTCTCTTTTAAAAGTGGCCCCTTTTCTTTTCTACTCTTTTATGACTTACCCTTATCATCTTTCTTTTTTACATCAACTTAACCCATTCACACGCGAGAGTAAACTATAACATGTTTTTGTTCTTTTTAAAGACACAATTTTGTGTGAAAAGGCTTTTTCATGAACACATGAAAAAGTTGTATAAAACACCCCGACAAAGGGTTAAAAGTTAAAACACATAGGAATTAACTACAAAACGACTTTTTTTTTTCTATGTTATAAGAAAAGAAATCCGTCTATCACAAGAATTTGACTTCTTTAAATAGTTAGGATTTGTGAACTACTTTAACTTGATCACCAAAATTCTATTCTTAGTGTAGCATAAATATTGGACGATTATGTTTCGACTTACAACAAATGTGGATACATATACAACAACTTAGCAAAAGTATTGGTGCATCGTGTCAGATCCAAAGGTGCATTATCAGATCCAAATTAAATCAAACCAACTCTTACTATCTCTTTTCTTGCCTTCGTAAGGAGCAGGTCCCAGTACGTGTGCATCAACGGCTGAACCATGAGATCCACATCCAGATCGGTTTGATCCATGATATCCGAATTCCGTATGTACTATTTCACAAGGCCAATGTCAGCACCGGCCAACACTCTGACCAAGCCGATGGTCGATATGTAGATAGTGGTGTAGCTCCATTTAGTATGTACTTCACTTCAATTCAGAACTTATAATTAATTTCTCATCGAGTCTATTAGCTAATTTCACTAAAACTTAATATCCCAACTCCCATTTTGTTTTCTTTCTAGGTCTTTAAGGCCTCACCTTCCCTTGGAGGGGATATAGGGGGCAGAAATGTTTTAGATAACTTATACTACAAACTCTCCTCCTTTCCCCCTAAATGGAAGTAAACATAATCAAACATAATACTCTTTTGCAGCTTAATGGAACAAAAAATAATGGATACAAATAGCCACCACTTGTTTGATGTAGTTGTTTGAAATAATAATGTCACGTTATACACATTAGTAGTTTAAAACTAATTAAAATTATATATATTTTTAATAAAATTAAAGATGTGGAGTTGTTGTAGCTAAGTGATGAACCGGCAAGTCTCTGTAGAGCCTCAAATTGTGCTTTCACAAATCTTATAGACGTGTACGTCGGATCAGATTCATACCAGAATTTTTATTACTTCCTTATCCACTGTATATCATGTACTCAGTGCCATTTGTAGCATGTCACACTCCTACGGTTTTTCAATCATATTCTTCCGACTTCCGTCCCAACACATTCTTAACGTATTTTATTTTCGTCCTCCCTATGCATCCGAACTCAGTCCAGAACTCCAGATACATATGCAGTCTGCAAAAATTTTACTTATATCATAACGATAAAAGAGGTGTAATTGGGACATAAAATCCGGAGTGAACATATATACTGTTCTGAATTTTGCTACTACAATTTGTTCTTGCTATGTTGAATATATATAGCTAAGATTACATGAGTTACTTCATCATATTGGTAACTCTTTTGCAAATTTGCACCATCATATTATTTTCGTTAAAGTTTAATACAATTTTTTTCGTTTAAAAAAAGTTGAAATTACGGTAAAAGTTGAAACATTTCTTGAATTTTATACCTTAAAAACATTCTCTATGACTTATGCATTAAGAATTAGAGATATATCTACTACAACTACTTGATGAATCAAGTGTGGATTAATTAAATATTTTAAACAGATAATAAAAGTTTTATTTTAATTAATTATTTTTGTTTTTATAATAAAAGGGACGTGACACTGAACGTCTGATAAAAAGTCCTGGTGTCTAGGATCTGGGGACCATTTATTTCTTTCTCAATAATGCAAAAATGGCAGGGTACCTTTTCTTCAAATCTTCTAACTAATTTCTTTACTTATTAATCATAATAATAATAATGATAATAAATCATTATTACTCGATTTTCTCATTTTTCTACATTTATCTACTATTTGGAGGCCCATGCATGTTTTCCCCTATTCCTTTTCCTTTCATATTTTACTACTGTACATGTGATTTCAATACCACCAACAACGATATGACGCAAACCAAGCTGTACAAGTCCTTTGTTCTTTCTTTCTTAACATAGCCATGTGATCATTTAGTGTACGTTTTACCGAATCGGTGATTGGTATCTGATCCGTCACATTATTTTCGGTAAACCGAGATACTCGAATTAACAAGTTACAGCTGCCAAGTCATTTGCTATCGTGTATCAGAGGCTACCTGTCTCTAGCTACAGAAGTATTAAAAGCATTTTATGTGATTGTACAAAACATTAATGAACAAGGTAAAACTAATTCATGTCAAGACTTTTCCTTGAAATTTAAGGCCCCTATAATTAATCTTGCTGATTTTTCTTGCCTTACAAGACTTATAACTAATTCAAATTATTTTTGTTGATCATTTATTTAAATTTATGAAGAAATTAGCTAAGGAATTGGTCATTTATGTACATGACACCTATTTTCAACAAGAAATTAATCCTGGTATTAAAGCCTGCTGAAACAGCTGAGCAAATGTCAAACATTTCATAATCAAAAGCTTAATTTTGAAGCTCTTCATCATAGATTATGAGGCAGCTGAAGACAACCTTTTCGCAATGTTAAATTCGCACTCACGATCGTCTACGACACTATACGAGTAAGTTTTAGCAATGTCAAAGTAAAATTAAACACCCTAAACTTGTCTCTAGCTACACATAAATGTGCCATGAAAATTGTGTGCTAGCAGCAGAGATTCTGGTAGGCTGCCTAAATTCTTGCTCCACTCTAGAAGAAGCTAATCATTTGAGGATGCCAAAAGGCACATGTCTTAGATTCTTTTCACAATAGCTGCAAAACAAAAGAATTTCAACACGTCTATACATTATTTTCTCATAATTTCTCCAGTCAAATATTACATCTCTTCCAGATCAAGATGACTACTTGAAGTGGAGGAGAAAAAAGAAAGAAAAAAAACTGTGATGAAAATTGTAGCTTGGAGCCAAAATATGCTGGTCCCTCACATCAATGTGACATTTTCTTGAACTAGCCTGCTACTAGTATAGCTTAAGTCCACTAGTTTTAATGCCTAATGCATACAATACAATTAAACCCCAGTACTTAAGTTGAGTTCCATCATCTGTCATCTTCATTAATGCGTCTTAACTCGCTGTTTTTTCGCCTCCTATACTCCAGAAAATCGACCCTCGTGGCCTAATCTGTACACACATGTGGCCTAATCTGTACACAAATACGTATCAGACGAAGGAATTATTGCTGTAGAGTTACTCATAAGAATACAAAAAAGAGAATACAGAAGTTGCTATCTTGTGATAAATAGCATCAACATCTTCCATTGAAGTGAAATCTAGGCGTGCATCTGTACATGTCAAGGCCATGTGATAAGAATTCATCCATAATGCTTTTTGTAGTTGTCGATAAAGCATTACGCCAACTTTTTCTAAATGTGCTGAGAAATAAAATGGTCCCCTGATGAGAAAATTTCTACTCCTTTTTTTCTAGATTAGGAAGAAGAAAAGCAAAAGAAAAAAGAAAAATCGAAATCGTATTATTATTACTACTACTACAACTACAACTACATTACTCTTAACAGTGACACATTTTAGCCTAAGATGTTAATGCATTATCGTTCGGATCAAGACCACGACGTTATATTAGGCGTGAACGAAGAGTGTGATTAGATATTGACTAGCATATTTATCTTCTGTCAGATGCCTGCTGTGTATGTGGCTCTCTCTACACCATTCTTTCCATTTCCATGGTCGGTCCAAGACCGGCATCTTCTTTTTTGCCTATCACAATCCACCTTGTTGTATGTATAAGTATATGCTCTTGGTGATATTGAGTGAATTTCCTCTTTCAAAACCATTACATAACTTGTTAGGTTGCTGGTTTCTGAATCAATTAAGGTTAGAACACTCACAAGTTTCATCAGTTCCGTCTCTTTTCGAGTAAAACAGTTCTAGTCTTCCTTAACTACCTGCAAGAAAAGCATGTTGTTGTAGCTATCTCCAACTTGTGTAAGTGATTCTTGTTCTTGTTGTTATGCCATTTGTTTTTCTACTGTTAGAAAACTGAGCTCTTAGTTCACATCGTGAGCTATCTGGATTCTGAAGTACAATTTAATTATGATTTCTTTTCTTCTTCTATTTCTCATCATGTTTGAGATTTCTATATGAAGTGTACATAATTCTGCAACAATGAGATGAATTTTCTTCTCAAATTTTGATATTAAATTTTCAGAATTTGGATAGTGGATTGGAGTCATTAATTGCACATACTGATATATGAAAATCATTTTTTAGTTCATGTTCATTTATTTATTTTTAATTTGTTCCCATACCTCCCTTCTGTCACAGTGGGAGTTCTTTCTTCAGAGAGGGAATTTCAAGAATTTTCCAGCTTAATTCAGTGTTGGTATTCGAAGTTATACCGGGCATTACCTGCGTAGAATGATCGGTCAGTTGTAGAAGATGATGCCAAGAGATGAATCACAGTTCACCACAAAGCAGGAAAACAGTACAAGTGATGTTGCCAAACTCCCCAAAGTAGGTTCTACAACATCTTGGTCCAGGCTAAAGGATCCTCGAATAGTCCGTGTGTCTCGTGCGTTTGGAGGCAAAGACAGGCACAGCAAGGTATGCACCGTGAGAGGCCTAAGAGACCGTCGTGTAAGGCTATCTGTTCCTACAGCGATACAGTTGTACGATCTCCAAGACCGATTAGGCCTAAATCAGCCAAGTAAAGTTGTGGATTGGTTGCTTAATGCAGCAAAACATGAAATCGACGAATTGCCACCACTGCAAATTCCACAAGGGAGCTTGATGAGTCAAAGTTTGCAACCATATCTGGATGCTCAAGCAGCCAAGCAAGGCCTTAAGATCAGTGATGCCATTAACTGGACGAACGATCCGTTGAAGTTGCAAGCAGCAAGATCAAATGACACTTGGGGGAAATCTAAGGACTTGTTTTCAGGAGGAGAGACAAGTGATCATAGAGAGGAGAACTGGGCAAGAAGTCAACAAGAGTTTCAAGAAAATCAAGGTGCATATAATTTCTCTTCCAACAATTTTCTCTCTAGGCAAAACCATTCCAATTCAATCCCAAATCTATTGAATAGTAGTAATATCCCATACAACTCATTTGTCAGATGGGATCCATCAAACTTAACCCTTTCTCATCATCCTCCAAGAAGCCATGGCCTAATGGTACAGCAGGATCAAGATTCGCCGAATTTTAGCCTTGTTCCATTGCAACAAACTATCTCTTCTGGATCCCATCCAGTTCTTGTTTACCAACCAGGAATCAGTACACAATCTTATTTCCCTTCCCAAATTGCCCCGACTGATTCGGATTTCACACAGAAGCAAATGCATTTCCATACTTCGTCGAATTCTCCACATGCTGACTCCACTACTCAGTCAGTTAGGCCATTCCACTTCAGCATGACAGCTGATCTTCTCCCAAGGAACAACGATAAAGACAATGAGTTCCACAATTAACCGGTGTGTTTTTGCATTAAACCAATAGTTTGGCCTCTAAGCCAAGATTATACGGGGCATGCTATAGCTAGCTTACCGTATCTTCCAAGAAAGAAGCATAACAATCAACATTGTGATTTCATGTTGGATGAATTGAACTGCTTGCTACACGTAGAACAAGACCGGTGCTGAAGAGTAATCTGGTACGTATGATGGAGTTTTACATTTATGCTGATTTTTGTCTTTGTTTGTTTTGATGCTCTCTCATGCTACCTTGAGATTGTTAGTGAGAAAAATCTTAGTGTGACCTTGTGTAATATGTCTAGTACTATATAACACAAGATATAGTACCATGTTTTTGTACTGAATTTCTACAGTATTTTCTGAAAACTTGTTCATGAGTTATACAAGACATGATTAATTACATATATCAAATGTACCCTCTTGGCATGCATTATGATTAAGTTTCTATTGAATTATTAGAACCCTAACAATTTGTAGTATATAGTATCATGTACTACTCCAATCCTATATATCATCAGCACACCAATCTCCAAATGTGCCTGCTGCGCTGCGTAATTATACGGAACCTGCAATTAATAATTCCTGCCTAAACCAGTAAGAGTTCCTCAACTTTCCCCCAATATTGCAGGTGAACTGGGACAAACTGTATAGAGCTAGGTTAGCATGGTCCCAGCATTTTGCATTATGCATATATGGTTCCATTTTTCTTGGTCAGATAGTATATATCTACAAAACTAAGGATCCCATCAGACTAAATCAAGCAATTTGTGTCTCTGAGTATTGAATGTCACATGATATTGAATAATCCAAACTTACAGGTTGCTGGTACTGGTATGTGACTTAACATTGCTACTTGTTCTAAAAGCAGCATCTTTGTGCAGAAATTCTGAAAACATCTGCAGGTGTTTGCAATTCATAAGAACCCTCTCCATTATTGTTTATAAGTTTGTTATACAATCTCTTGCACGAGTCCGTATTTCAGAGAGAGACATATGAATGTGATCAATATCATTTATTTAGCTACAAACACGATATATTTAGCTTCAAACACCATGTTTTCATATACTTGCATTACATACGCATTACCTGCATAGATGCATTACTAAACATCTTATATTTGTAGTTATATAACCCTCTCCTGGAGAGACGGTATCTTTCAAAAACCATTCTTCGTTTGCTAACTGAAGTCGTAAGAACTTATAATTCTATATTCATATAGAATATGTATATGATCGAATACACAAAATTCTACTTCATTTTGCAGTGCAGTAGTAGATTATATACATTAGGCAAGACTGAAACTACGCACTATATACTTCAAGAGTCCGAATTATGAGCTAAAATTGGATTAGAAAATGTGAAAGAAAACTACGCACTATATATGATCGCCTTGAAGATCCTTCATTTACGCTAACACTTATGAAGTCTGCAATCGAAATTTAAGTTGATTCATGGCACCATTCTGCGAGCCAGAATAGAGAAATCGAGTATGAGATTCTAAAAGAAAATATTGTGATGACTGTGTGTGTATTTGGACATGATATAG
>JAYMSL010005164.1:0-10377 GCA_036897195.1 Plantago coronopus
TATTTTTTTTAAATTTTTAGATGAAGCGGATTGTGAACGGATCGTGAACGGATCCTGAGCGGATTTGAGCGGATCATGATCCGTTGACATCCCTAGTTGCAGTGTTTAGTAGTATATAATGAGGAGTTCAAAGTTTCCTTTATCTATATATATATATATATATATATATATAAGCCTCCATTTGCCCTCATGTGTTTGGCTTGGACCTCTTTTTCTTTGTTGAACTCGGGCGTAGTTTGCTAAGCTTGTTCTTGTATTTATCGTGTTGTGTGCCTCTTTGCTGTTGTCCGTACCATGGGCATAACTTACTAATCATATGGCCCCCTGTTTCCAACTATTTATGTAGGAAATAGTTTAGAAACTTAAGTCTCAGTAATAGGCAAATTGGCGGCCAAGCATAGTTTAAAACCTTTTTTGATTTCTTGGCCACAAAGAATAAGCTGATTGAATACTATCGTGCTTTATATTTGAGAGTATAAGTATAACAATCAGATTTTGAGCAAGGTTATCTAGGGATGGGGAATCAGACTATTTCACCTAATCCTCTGTAAGTCTGTAGCCATGGCAGCTTAGCCACAACTTTCTGATGAAAAAAGGTGAATCTGAGCCCAGTTAACTTGAAATGTAGTACCTGTATCAGATTTTGAGCAAGGTTATCTAGGTACTTTGTTGTATTTGATGAGTCTAAACAGAAATTGTTTCACTTTGTAGCCTTGTATAATTGGAACATAAATGACTTTTTCAGTGGTGCCTATATCATGGTCACATATAAAAGTAGTACAATATGCAGAAAATTTATTATTAACCAGATTGAGTTATAAGCATTTATGGACAGGTGAGTAATATATTCAAACTTGGCCAAAATGTTTAAACTGTGCGAATACTTGTGCTTTATATCTATGTTTTAAATGCCGGGGTATAACCGGCGGTTATACCGGTAAAACCGGGATGCCGGCCAAGGCCGGTGCGAAATGGGCTAAAAACCGGCCAAAATACCGGTCCGGTATTTTGGCCGGTTTTTACGGTATTCCGCCAAACCGGATGCCGGTGCCGGTGCCGGTCCGGTTTGGCCGGTTTTTCAATTAAAATTAAAAAAAAAATTACAAAACCAATTGAGAATTGAGATTCCCAAATCCAATTTCAAAACCCTCGTGACTTCTACTCTTCTTCTCCCAATCTCTCCGCCCGCCGTCACACCTCTCACACCGCCGTCCTCGCCGCGTCTTTCTCTCTCTCCTCCTCTGCCGCGCCGCCGCCGCCACGTGATTCACAGGCGAGGATTCTTGTTACGAAGAACTGTCTATGGCTTTTTCATTTCCAGCTTGGATTTGAGAGAAGTTGAATGAGCTAAGTGAGACAAATTAAGGAGAAAAAACGGGAGATGAATGAAGAAGCTAGAAAGAATGGCAGAATGATAAAAGTAGATCTGGGTGGGAGTAAATGGAATGAACAAATGAAAATAAGCATGTTGGTGGAATTAGATCTAGGTGTGACGGCTAAAATGGAGTTACAAGTAGGGTTTATTGTTTATGGGCTTTATTTAAGAAGATTATAGATCACACTAACTAGTGAAGGCCCAATTTGAAAAAGTTTATGAAAGTCACTATAATAAAATTAAAATAATATAATTATTGGACAAAACTTAATGTTTCAATTTCTTCTTTTCATACTTTCATTGTAATTTTTAGTTTGATTTTTTCATTTTGGAACAATTGTGGTAATATTTTTGATTTATGAATTTATCGTATGATGTTCGTAATCTTTTGACTTTTGTAATGTTAATTTAGGATATTTGATGTTACGAACCTTAGTAGAATTTTGTGTTTATAACATGCATTTTCATTATTTTACAAGTTGATATTAGTATTTATATTAAATTATACTATATTTATTAAAACCGGCGTAACCGGCGTAAACGGCGTATGCCGGTTATACCATTTTTTGGGTGGCCGGCGCAATGCCGAAATCCGGCATTTAAAACATAGCTCTCAGGGACCAACAATGTTTAATAGCTAGATATTTGATGTGGGAGATTTCCAAAATAAATAAGGGAAGATATAGTCAATTAAATATCCATATGGAAAGATTATCTTGGAAAGTGTGAAATATTTAATAAACTATTGCACTTTATCCCACATGAGAAAAGTAAGTGAGGAAAATTTAGTTTATATATGGAAATGCAATAATGATGTGCAAACTAGTCGTTAATGAGTGCACTTGGCTAAAGCGTGCGCCCAAACCCGAGGCGCATTAGGTGCTTTTGTTAGGCGCACTTACCACTTTGCACACTTGCGTCGCACATCGATATCGACCGTTAATTTTGTTCAAAATACGGTCATAATTTAATCTTTTGATTAAATTAATCTTGATGGTCAAGATTTAATCTACAAGATAAAAATCTACATTTATGAATTAATCCGAGAAATTCAAATGGTCTCTTTTGAATTTTGTACCAACAATCATTAATCATGACCATTGGTTTTGAACAAATTAAATCCGATGATTGAGAATTAATCTTGATCCATTGTGTCTGTTCTTGATATATTTCTTAAAGCGTTGTCTCTTTAGATATCACCTAAATAATTTCAGCTAAATCTATAAGATCATTCGCAACAGTTCACCTAAATAATTTCACCTAAATCATCATTTTATGTAATTCCCCATACTTTTTTTATATACATATTTAATGTTCAACCAAAATCAGATTCCCTATTCTATATGTAAATATATTTTATAAAATTAATATATTCTAAATATAGCTATAAACTAATAATAAATTAATTAAAAATATTTTAGGGATCACATATATATTGGCACGTGAATACGATTCCCTTTTTTTTTAGGTGAGAGAAATTGATTTAGGGAAAATGATTTATCAACTATTTCACTTTTTTTTACCTATATTTAGACAAAAAAAAAAAAAAAAACGTATTTTTAGGTGAACTGATGTGAATGATCTAAATAGCATAATTTGTTTCAGATTTCACACACCAGAACTTTATCTATCTACCTTTTATGCTACAGAGTCAATACCTGCAGTAATTGTTTCTGTAGCATTTGATTTGTATATACTTATTCCAGTTCTTGAGTTCAATTCCGGATGTACAATCCGTAGTTGAATACGCAAATATTTCATGGGCTTAATTGTATTTTGGAAACGATTCATTGTACCCTTTTGTACACTAGTAGTGGGGCAAAATTACAATTTAAAGAATGCAATAATATTGTGCCTATAAGTCCAGAAATATTGACATTTACATTCACCTTCACTAACATTTGATATGTCTGTTAGAGTATCTTGTAGCAGGTTATTAGTATTCTTTAGGTACTGTAAGGAAAGTGTAGTATATGCCAGTAATTGAATCTTAATTTATGATACAACTGATGCAAAACTTATACAAAATTGATGCAAAATGATACAAACGGATACAAAATCGAAACAAACTGATACAAAAATTGATAACACTGCTGACGCACGAGTTCTAGATATGGATATTTTGACTTTAGAATTATAAACTTTGTACACGTTTTGTATCCGTATCAGTTTGTATCATTATTATCCATTTTGGGATGTGAACGGTTTTATATTAGTTTCTATCAGTTTCATATCAATTTGTATCAGTTTGTAACGGTTTTATATTAATTTGTATCAGTGCTTGTTATGATGTGATCATTAAATGAATCTTTAAGTACCCGTTTTTACTTAATTTTTTTAAAAAAAAAAAACGGTAAATCCCAATACCACATCTTCTTTTAAATATTTTCCAGTTAAGTAACTTTAATTAAAATAATTAAGGATATGTTATTTTGAGCTGAGAATTAATGGACTGGACTGATGTGACGTTAACTGAATTAAAGTACAAATTTAAACTAAAAGTTAAATGAACGAATCTGAACCGAATGTACTTAAAGTTAAGTGATGTACAAGTTGTTGGGTTTTTAATTTGTATCAATACAAAGTCTTGCGAATACGGGTTAATAGAAATCTGTTACCAATACGGGTCAAAATAAATTTTGTGGGTTAACAATACCAGTAGATCAGTGCTTATTTTAGTATATCATTGATATTTTATAATGTATAAGTTCATCATTGATTATTTTAATATATCAATTCATCAGTGCTTATTTTAGTCATTATTTTAGTGTATCATTGATTTTTATAGTGTATCATTGTTTCATGTTATTGGATTTAAAAGGATCCGTTTTTCATTAACTTCAAAAAACAAAAACAAAAAAAGTTATTACTCTCGTATCAAAACTTGTGGATTCATGCCTTACCAGTATATGGACTAAGTCAGCCTCAGGACAATTCACATGCCATTCAGCTTATGCTGCAATCCAGGACACCTACTATGAAAATCAGGTGAACAACAGTGAGTTAGCTTGGATTCGGAAACTAAAACTGGTCACAAAATGAAAGGCTTTGTGTGGCTAATTTCAAAAAATAGACTAGCTACCAATGAGCTGCTGAACAGACGACAAATCTCCTCATCCACAGCGTGTACAGAATGTCAATATCCCTGAGAATCTGCAATCCATATCTTGCTTGAGGAGCTGCCTAGCTGTACAGAAAGTGCGGATGCTTAGTTGGATAATACACAAAAACAGGCATAAGCAGAAATACTGGATGAGAATTGGATAAAGTCGAGCCTGCTCCAAAAGCCTACTTCAACTTCTCACATTTACAAATCTAGTGGAAGTCCAGGAACGAGAGGGCATTCAGGCGCAAACCAGTTACCAGTAGGTCTACAGGAAATTATGTTTCAAATCAAACAGACAAGTCACGATATGCGAGCTTTCATGATGAATAGCAATCACAAAGCCAAACAACAGTGATGGCAGAAGCCAAAGGAAAATTGGGCAAAACTCAACGTAGACGCAAGCTTGAATTAAACTAATCGGGCAAGGTAGAGGCATCCTACTCGACTCAGAGGGAAACTGGATGAGTTGATTCTCGAAGGAAATCAATCTTACCTCAATCAATGGAGCAGAAATCAAAACACTTGGGCTGGGACTGGAACTTGCTTAATTGGGATCGGCAATCCCCAATTCAACTGTGGAATCGAATTCTGCGGAGATAGTAGAAACGGTGAATGGTAAATTGGTACACCAAGTGACCTAAATCCCAAATACAGAATAGTAGACAGCTGATGCTTTACCTTGGAACTGAAGCCGTGCGGCGGATGCGATGTCAAGGCTAGAGACGAGCATTTACGACGTCGACGAGTGGGTGGAAGAACCGGTGTTGAACTGATTCATATGGGGTGGTTGAGCTAATTCAGTATGTAATGTGAGTAGTATGTAACTTGTCATGTTCCTTTTACCAAAAAAATAAAATATCGTGTTTTATGACTTTATCTCAATCCTCAAAGCATAAATTAAAATACTCTCTCCATCGTCTAATTACAATTTTCTCATTTTGTTTTTTATCAACAAAATAATTAAATTATTACTTTTCAAGTATTATATTATAATTAGGTGATTGTAGCACTTTTTTGTGTATTGTAATTATGTTACTAAATAACCACATGTCTAAAAAAGAAATAGAAAACTTTATATTAAACTATAAAAAGGGAAAGTTAGAATTTATTGACTGGACGGATGGAGTACTAAAATAACTTCAAACCTAAATCTAAATTAAGACTACTACTTCTACTTGGATTATTTTTTCTTATAAAATGTACATGTAGTTGGGTTTTTAATTTGTATCAAAACTTGTGGATCATATGAGTTATGACTTACCTAATCCAAGAAGTCAAAAGTCAAAACTTCTGATTGATATGTCTTACCAATCCATATGGCTTTCCTAATCCAAGAAGTCAAAACTTTTGATTGATATGTCATACCAGCCATCATAGTTTTACAGGCATATTTCATTTATAAACCCTACTAGTGTATCTTATTACATTTTAAACTTTCGTATACTAATAATCACAATTTGGTCCAAATATTTAATTTTTTTGTTGACTTCTGTTTAGAAACCAAACATGCCTTTACCTTCTAATTTGCTTTAATGTCCCTCAAATTCCGACTCTTAATATATATTTCTTTCAATTTATCAACTCTTCTTCAAAATATATTATTTCAAAGTTTAGCACATCTACTTAAATAATCATAATGTCTATTAATTATAACTCTATAATTCAATTTAAGATTAATCAATAATCATAATCTATATTAATTTATAACAATTATTCAATTTCAACTTTAATATCTATAAATTAGTTTGCGAACTTTTATTTGTACTCACAATCTATATTAATTGTAACTATTATGTAATTTTAAATTTGATTAATAATTGTAATATATATTAAATATAAATTTATTATTCAACTCAAAATATAATCGAATTATGTTTTTGAATTGGTTCAGTAAATTAAGATTTAGTGGTCTAATTTTGTCTTTGATGTTGACTAGAAATATATATATAATTGTAGCGTTAATATTGTATCTAGCTTATGCCCGGAATCTGTTGCCAAACAGCTAGGTACAAATTGAAAATCAACATGTTTAGTTGATTTGCATGTGGTAAATTAATAATAACGATAATACATTTTGGTAAAGATAAGTAACTTCACAACGCATAGCAATTTTTTATGGGTTGTTTTGTAAAATATTTGACAAATTAGAGTAACTTTGAAATTTATGATTAATTGGCCAAGAAGAAAGGTACAAAAATTATGAAGAAAAAATTGTGGGGTTGATTTGTTATAAGTTGAAAGTTTAGAGGGTTGAAAATGAGATAAAATAAACTTTGAAATTACATTTTAATCCAATGAATAAGGAATTGTTTGGTTGTAAATAAAATTGTTGAATTTTCGGACTTAAATGTAATTGTTTGAGGGCGTTGGTCTGTTACCGTTATTGTGAGTCTATGAAGGATTATTTTGTGAGACGTTACGTTAGTTAGTAGGGTATTTTTCTGACATTTTTCCTAGTTTTACATTTCGTACCAACTATTGGGGGTGGAAAATTTCATTACTATTTTACTTGCACATATGTAATTCGACGGCTCAAGTTTGGCACCAGTAGCTGGTGCCTAAAGATATACTCTCTATGTTCCAATAAAACATTCATACATTTCCTTTTTTAACGTTTCATTACAAACTTTCTAACCCCAAATAAGGAAAGTTTTCATCCACTCACTAATTTTTTATTATTTATTTTTCTTACTTTATTAATACTTTATTCATCTATCTCTTACTTTTATATCTTAAACACATACCCCACCTCTTACAACTATCTTACACAATCTTACGCCCTTAGTATTATTCATATCTAAAACGGTAGAACTTACAAAACTCTTAACTCATGCCAAATAGAAATCTTGATTTTGGATTAAGACCAAATACTATTCATGAGTTAGCTAACTTAAAAAACTCAATCGTAGTTAACTCTATGGCAAACAGTTAGTTATTCTCTCTAACTTCTCTGGGTCATGATTAGCGCCTCCAATTCTCTTTTAGTTTTCTCTCAATCTTTGATCACTTGATTTGCAACTTTACTTCGAATGATCATCGTTATATATACCTCAAATGTCCTTATTTCAATAGATGTTTCATTTTTTTAAAAGAAAATAAGTAAATCTATACTACTCCTACACGAACATATACTAACCTAATACCACCTTATATTACCACACTAATACTGACATTATAACACCAAATAAATCTCCACATCCGGAACCTCTCACCAATACACTCTGCACGGGTTCTATTTTTTCATGTTTTCATTGTTTTGCATTTTTCTTCTTGAGAAACTTTTGGGAGAGTCCACTAAAATGTGGACTTTTCGAAAAGTCCACCTAAAAACATCATCTAGTTATAATAAAACATCAACTATTTTAACATAAACATCAATTATTCACCAGAAAACATTAACTATTTACAATAAGCATCAACTATTTTTCAATAAACATCAACTATTTGCAAACACATCAACGGTTTATTATGAAACATCGACTATTTACATTACACATCAACTATTTTGACATGAAATAATCGATTATTTACCATTAACATCAACAATTTATAAGTTATCAACTATTCAATAATGAACATCAAATGTTTTATAATATACATCATGTATTTTACCATTAACATCAACGGTTTATTATGAAACATCGACTATTTACATTACACATCAACAATTTTGACATAAAATAATCGACTATTTACATTAAACATCAAATATCTTGACATTAACATCAACTATTTATAAGTTATCAACTATTTTTCATGAACATAACATGCCTTATAGTATACATCACCTATTTTGTCATTAACATCAATAATATTGAGTGTACTTTCCTAAAAATCCAGTTAAGGTGCACTTTCCCAACAATTAGTATTTCTTCTTTGTAAGCCCTCTTTCCCACATTTATTTTCAATAAGCTGTTTTAGTTTCTATAAAAAACACAAAGAACTCTAGAGAAATTGTAGTTTTCAAGTAATTTCTTGTAATGATTTATAGGAAAACATTTTTTACTTGGAATATAACATTGCTCTTTAATTTCTCCCTGATCCCCTGAATGCATTCTTGATAATCGCTTGGGCCCATCTGGAAAGAGGAAATGAATTAGTTGGTGCATTTGAAATAATATATGCTTCTTGCAAATATTAATCATCAGTTGGGCATTTGGTCTAGTGGTATGATTCTCGCTTAGGGTGCGAGAGGTCCCGAGTTCAATTCTCGGAATGCCCCATATTTTTACAATATTTAAGAATATATTCATCTCCCATATTTTTACTATTATTTAAGAATATACGTTCATTTATTCATCTCATTCATCCGTTCATTTATTCATCTCATTCATCTCCAAGCTCGTTGGACCGTTTGTTACATAACTCCATTTGATTTCCCAATGCAACCTGAAATTTGATTCTTCATTCACCGCTACTAAAGTCCAAATTAATATATAACAGCACTACCTATAACAAACAACAATAGTTTTAGTAGTAGAAAATGTAGCAATTTTACTTCACATTTTCCCCTCAAAATGACAAAACCTGCCAAAACAATCTCCTCATACCCCTTTAAACGGTGGCCTCTCTAGCCACTTCTCCTTGTGCCACCTGTTCCTTCAAGATTCCACCCACATAGAATTTGATGTAATATTGACCAACTTCACATCATATTTTATACTTGTCCAATGACTATTTTGATGTAACATGTCTGATCATACTCTCATGACTCATGGCTAAAATATTTGACCCTTGTGAAAAGATAGTCCAGTCCTTAATGGATTGCTTATCCAGTCCCAGCACTGTCTTTCCTAGTTTCAGCAGCAGTGTTTTTTTGAATTGTGGTCATTTAGGGACAAATACATACTAAAGATAGCATCCTTATCTCTATAAAAGCTTCTCTTATGGTTTGTATTCTCATTTATACCTTGCTATAAAGCTACTTGGCCTGATTTCTCTGTGTATAGTGAACCAAGAAGCCATTTGGATTGCTAAGAACTTGGTGCAAATCTTGACATTTAAACTTAAGTTTGTTTTTGTATTGTAGCTTGTAAGTCAGTAGACCTGGTTTCTTTGTACTTGTTGATAATTTCTTGAGCCATGTAGAACTTAGTACATAGTAACATGATCAGTATCTCCTTTTAAAATGGTGTGATCTAACATGATATGTTTGTTGTTATTTTGATCAAATTTTGCTAATCAAAAGTTGTTAAATTGACTTGATATTCATGTTTTGATGTAACTTGTGAGCTTATGATTTGATTGTTTCATACACCAGATAGAGGAGCAAGATTGGTGGCTAAGGGATTGGTGATATAGCTTTAAAAGAATGTATATTGTGGAGGGTAAAGGGGCAGCAATGGCTTGTATGTTGCTTGCACTAGTATGTTTGGGGACATGGCCTGCGATTTTAGGCCACATGGAGCAGCGTGGCAGGCTGCCGCAGCACACGTATCTTGATTATTCGTTTGCGAATTTCTTGACTGCTGTTGTGATTGCGTTGACAGTTGGTCAGATTGGCGATGGCAAGCCCGGTATGCCGAATTTCATTGCTCAGCTTTCTCAGGTACATTTTTGTGGTGATGCTTAGTGTTAGTTGATTTCTAGAAGTAGTTCCATGCCTGTTTGCAGCTGATTAGTACTTACTTATAGCAGATGCATAAAACTAGCTTCTGCGTTTATGCGGCTTAGAAGTACTCGGAAAAGAACTGATGCAGTGACAGTAAAGCCCATAGAATCAGCTTATCTTTAGTAATTTGTGCTAAAAGCATGCTATGTGAACAGACATATAGTCTAGTGATCTTTGCACTTCTACATTTTTGCACCGAATCGATGTTTTCAAATGTCAAAATGATCAGGTCATACTGTAGAAATCATTCAATAAAATGTATTTCAAGAACTGCGTTAGATACTT
>JAYMSL010005165.1:0-10377 GCA_036897195.1 Plantago coronopus
TATTGTTCTGGATAAGTTCTCCTAAATTATTTCCTCTTGCAGTCCCAAGTTTCATTTACACGTTCTTCACCCAATTAATTTCTCACTCCCGAAGAGTTTTAGCGGCATGCCCTGGGGAGTAGAGGTAGAATTGTGCAGTCCATAGCTGTAGATCAATCATGGACTGTTACTATTATTAAATATCGATAGAAAGTTGCTGACATGGTTTTCACATGATTCTATTTCCCCCACCTGATGTTTAAAACATATCTTGTGCTATATATTTCATTGCACAGTGTATGATTTACTTTTAAGCCTTTATGCTCATATCAAACCATGTAATTTATACTTATCAAGCATCTTATATCCAGCTCTTTATGTTGTGTTACTTATGAACATTGTAGGTTTGAACCTGATATGCTTGCGTTTTCTGGATGTTACTTTGGTGGCGGTGACAAAGAAAGACAAGAGCTGGGTGAGATAAGGAAGCGGTGGGAAACATTACCTGTAAGAGTTTTTCCTGTATTTTGTCTTGCTGTCAAAGAATTCTACATGTGTAGTTTAGGCTGTATGTATAGGTTGATGTACTTTCTAGAACTTTTTGGAAATATTCTTTTTTTCCCCCCCTTTTTCATCTTAACATCAAACAACTTCTCTGTTTTATTTTAATTCAGGAGCTAAGCCCAGAGGAAGAACGGGCACGTGGTAAGTGCCCCTTGACCCCACATGAAGTGGGATTGTTGTTGCGGGCCCTTGGCTTTGACAATACCACGTACCTTTATGTTGCATCTGGAGAAGTATACGGCGGGGAAGAAACTTTGAGGCCCCTCAAGGAGCTTTTTCCTAATTTCTATACAAAGGAGATTCTAGTCGGTGAAGAGTTACACCCTCTTCTTCCCTTTTCTTCTCGTATGGCTGCCATTGACTACATTGTTTGTGATGAAAGTGATGTCTTTATCACCAACAATAACGGAAACATGGCTAAAATCCTTGCTGGTCGAAGGTAAGTATTATGAAAACTAAGCCTTCTTTGATATTGTTTCGTGCATTGGTAGTTTTACATATACACCTACCTTTTTAAAGTTTTGTTCACTCTTATATTTGTATCCTGTTTCTTTGTTACTGACACTTACTGTATCCAAATTCCTAAGCCAACCCCTCCAGCCATTCAGCAGCTTGGTCAAATTAGACATTAGATACACCTGATGCTTACTTATACCAGTCATGTGAAGCTCACATCTTTATACAGTTTGGATGGCCTTGAGAGTGTGTAGTGTAGCTTGAAAGTAATAATTATGGCATGTGTATGTCAACTTTTGTTTCCTTAGCATGCAGATATTCCCTGGTATTGAATGAACTACGTCAAGTAACACAACAGTATGTGTTGAAGTTATAGTAGGTGTTGTATCCGGGCTCTATTAAATAACATAATTAATAAGCCTAAGAGATCAAGAGTGACTTTGATCTATTTAAAAATATATCTTGGTAGAGAAATGAGGGTGAGCACACGAGCAACAGTAAGAGTTGCGATGCCATTTTATTTTGAATTTATTTTTTCCTTTTACTGCCGGGTGTTACAATCGGTAGTAATTAAGTGCTGCTGGGTGTAACACCCGACCCAGTCAAAGTTTGATGCCATTTTATTTTGAATTTATTTTTTACATTTGCTTTAATATTTTGTTGTATATTCATACTATTCTTTTTTACTATATTCTTTCAGTTTGGATGACTTCTTAAGATGGTTGTTTTAATGTTTAGTTTCATTGTTCAAGTTGTCTTTGTGTTTGTTTAAATATTTTTTTTAAAAGAACGGCAAAATTTTCTATTATGAATATGATATTTACAATGTTTATACGCAAAGATGTCCATCTATACTACCAAAACCTTACAAGGTACCCCTGATTATCCTAATCGAGACTTGATGTCCATCTAAATAAGTTTTTCTTTTTAAATTTTAGATATAGTTGGCTGGTTATATAAAAAATAGTAGTAGTAGGGGTATTTTTAGCAAAGTTGCATATTTTCATTCAGGTTGTCGCTTAACAATGCCCTATATTTCCTAGAAATTGACTTAATTATGCTATTCCCCATTGGCCTATTCTGCCTTCATAATTGTGTATTCTGTAAATATTCATCTCCTTACCGTTTCCTAGAAGCTTTTACCATATTTTGTCATGGGAATGATTGATTGTCTTGTTTTGCTTCTTGAAGGAGGTATATGGGTCACAAGAGGACCATCAGACCAAATGCCAAAAGGCTGAGTTCCCTGTTTAGCGGAATGGACAAAATGCAGTGGAGTACCTTTGCTAGAAAGGTTAAATCATGCCAAAGAGGATTCATGGGGGAACCTGAAGAGATGAAACCTGGTAGAGGAGAGTTTCATGAATATCCGTCTGCGTGCATTTGCCAAAAGCCATCCAAGTACCCATTTTTAGACAAAAAGCGAAGACGACCGAATACAGGCAAATTTTTGAATGCGACATCAATTGGGAATGCTAACAATGAACCAACTGACGAGCGCTTGTTGAGGCGAGGAAAAGGTAGCACCAAAAATGTAACTGCTGCTGCTGTAGAGGAGACTGATGACCATGCTGATTTTCTTTCGGACTAGGTCAACTCCCCAAATAACTTACCATGCCATATACGGCCTTGCTCTGTGGCAGTGGCATTTTGCAGCCGTATTTCTCCTCCTGAACCAGTTCCACTTTTGTATGCCACGCCACTCACAATTGGAAGTAATTGACTACTCATCTGCAGCCATCAGTGCCTGAAGCATTGGTTGGGATCCATGTACAAGTTGCCTGTAACTTTTGTGACCTTCAAAGTGTCCATAATCTATATATAATCTATTTACTAGTTATTGTCTTTGCCTTTTCTCCTATACATCAGCTCTTTCTTTTTTTAGCTGTGTTTTCAAGTTGCTCAGGCATTTTTAGTCCTACCAAGTACCAGCAAGGTTGCCTGAGGCTAGTTGGTAGGAGTAGTAGTTTTTAGCATTTGATACTGGCCTTCTAGTGCAGGAAACTAAGTGTAAAGTATATTGTTCCGTTTGAGATTCAAACTTGATTGGTTATCTTACACGTGGATGGTATCTTTTGCTTCGAACTGCATAAATCGTGCACATCTATCGTTAGTCATAGACCCGGTCTAGACAGTACATTTTCCTAATTAATACTTGCAAATTCTTTCAAAACACAAGCTTTCAAATCACCAGTTCAACTAAGCTAAATTTGGTACAGAAACAAGTTCAGCTCAATTAATTTGTACAGAGAGTCATCATTTTACATTCATCATGGCTTCTCCATCAACTCTTTGGAGAAAAGATACCGGAACCTTGAATCATAAGGCAACCATTTGATCTTTTTCCTGGGTCTACTCTCACGGCATCTCTGTATCGAAAAATGGATTTTTACATTGACATTGTCAAGAACCCAGTCGACAATATCATCAACACGAATGCCAGCTTCCTTCGCATACTTCTCAGCCAGTTTGGGTAAGTATATGCTCTTCGAATTCTTGATGACCACATTCGATTCAATAAACTGTTTTTTCGCTGCTTCCAGCTCTTCTTTGATATTGTGAGCCGTATACACGCATAGCTTCACAAGGACAAAAATATTCAAGTCATCTCAAGGAACTAACTACAGTGTTGAAGCAAAAGTGCAGAAAAGATAGAAGGAACAAGTTACCACAGGATCAGAATAAGCTCCTGTACATAGAGCAAAGCAAACAAGTGGTTGGAAATTCCCAAGGCCATAGTTTGAGCCTATGAGTTTTCTTTCTTCTGCAGATCTTTTCTTCATACCTGTTGATAAAACAGTCTCCAGCCACTGCGAATGCCAAGAATCGGCTCAGTAAGCGTTTAATTAGTCTCAATTTCATGAGCATATGATTGGGGTTAATGTGATACCTGTCCCATTCGTGGAGTTCGACAGCAAAATATCGACTGTTCTATTGTATTTGCACTGACAACAAGGCCACCAACATTATAAGCTGCCTACATTATGCAGACAAAAGTAGTTGATGAACAGCTCTTCAATAAAAATGTACCAGAAAGATGGAGAAGCAGCAAAAGCTGAACAATGACATCACACCTTGTGAAACAATGCTAACCTTCTGAGCGAGTTCTGAGGTATTCCGAACGCAAGATATGCCTTCAGGAAGAAGACAACTACAGTACATTAGTATATGAGTAAATGTAGAAGTGGGAGAATATTTTTGAATTTAAGTAGTGTTAACATACATGCATAATCAAAGAGTTATACAAGTTGATCCAGAATGCAATCTGTGCATCCGAATCCATCTTGCGTACATTCACCTTCTCAAGCTGTTCGACTAGGATTCTGAAATTAAAACAAGCATTAAATTCTTCTCATATACTCTTTCCATGAGAGCTCATACACGTAAACTGAACCAAAACAGGCAGGATGTGATGTACTCACCTGTAGCTGTTAATAGCGTAAGTAGCACGAGATAACTTAGATTTATCAGTTGATATCCACAATATTTCAATTGCTGATTTAGTCGACCAATCTTTCTCCGATTTAACCTTCAGTTGCGGAAGTATAGAGCTCGTAGGTAAGTTTTGTTCTGCTTTTGGTTCAGGCGAAGATCGAAGTGAGTAATACACAGCTGCCATACACCGAACCATTTCTGCAGCCAAATTACTTGGGCACTCGTAGAGATGATCTTTTAGAGTACGGGGGACCGAAGCTTTACTCCTTATTAGTGTCTTCACATTGTTCTTACAACTGTTATCAACATCCATGTTGTCTTTGCAGTTGAGTAACGAAGTCTGTCTTGTTTTCGACTGCAATAAGTTTCTTTTCCCTGAATCACTTGCTGAAGTAGACTGAGAGTGTAACTTCCTTAAAGGGAAGGTGGAGCAAAATGCATTCGAAATGATCCCCGGATGCTTTCTCGATTCCTTCTTTTCGTGTAATGGAGATGTGACCACAGAGCTACGTTCGGAAGCTGGTCTACTAACACACTGATCGAATATGTTCCTGTAAAGCGAGAGAACTTGCTTCTCCCGGTTTGCTACTTCCTTTTCAAGCAACTCAATCTCAGCTATCAACTCTTTCGTCTAGAATGAACACGCAACATCATCTTACTATCAATTCATTCTACGAAACTCCATAACTTACACGACAAACACAGAGAATCACAATATCATGATGACACATATCAACAAGGTCCTAATAACTAATCCTACTAAACAAAACAGAACCATATAATCGAAGAAATGGGGATAACCTCAGTAGAAAAATGACGGTGTCCTGGTGATAGCGTACTCGAAGCCCTCCCCATTGCCTTCTCGAGTACCAAGCGCGTTGACTTCTCTTGCTGCAAGTGCAGTTGTAATTTCTCAATCTGCAAGAAATTTCAAACACATTCACTTCAACAAATACCCAACTTGTTTCAACTGAAGCCTATACTATCATTCTAATTTCTAGGAACCTCTTATTGATCCTCCAATTCCATTTGCATAAGAAAGATTTTGAAATCGAACAATTAACAAGGTAACACTTACATCTTTCTCCAATAAGTCTCTCTGATTGCAACCATGACTCTTCTGCAGAGGACTTGCTTGCCAGCTACTGGAACAGGATGCCAATTCCTGCTGATTCAAGTTCTTACACCTCAATCTTAAGACCTTATAATCTAATACTGACCCAGATTTATACTAGTGCTTACATATGATGCATTCTTTGAATCTTCAACTTGTGTACGAGTCAACGGTTTCTCCCAATTGCTGCATAAAAACAACAAGACAAGTTTCACACATATATCTCACATACATCTTAGTACAAACACAGAGAACTTTTCAGTATCATAGAGTACTAAAGTCTCAAGTTTCTCAAGAATCAAACAAGAAAGCAAAAGGGTGAGAAAAGAAGACCTCTTGGAACGCCTATGCTGGTCAGAAGCAGCTGAAGAAGAGGCAACATTGGAGCCACTGTTGTTTACTTCACCTCTTGATGACATTCTTGACGAAAAATCATGAAACTGGCACTTAATTCATTAATTCAGCACAGTATGTTTGATCTCCCAATGATGATGGAGTTATGTCATGTTCCCTAACAAATACTACATATTTGCAATAAAGATCCAGAAAAGAATTAAACAGAGTTTGTGAAAGGAATGCAGTTAACATTTATTGGACTAATGCAATTGACAAGTGAGGTTTATGTTAGAATGAAGGGGATTGAGATTTAGCTTTATGTTGTAGGGTTGTTGAGAGAATTGAATGCGTTCATTTACTTCACCAGCTACCTTTCTTCATCATACATGTCCATGCAGCTGCAGCTAGCAGATTCACTGTTTACTACTATCACAACGGTACAAAACAAACAAACAGACCACACAAGAATTATGATCCTGTCACTTTAGGTTCTTGTTAACAATAGTTATATCTGCTGCAAACAGTAGATTCCTTTTGGCTTGTGATTTTGTCACATTGGTTATTAGTTGTAGTAGTAGTAGTAGTATAACTTAAATTATGAGGACCTCTATGTTCTCATAGTATTAATAGCATACTGTTTGGTTCAGGGTCCGCTTATTTGTAAGTTCTATTTGATAAGTATGTCAATAAGTTATGGCTACCGCAATATATTTAATCACCTATTACTTTACCTATTAAAAAAAGAATCAATTTCTACCATTATCTATACTACTCCTCCGTTCAGTCAATAGTTTCCCAATTACCATTTTAGTAGTGCAATACAAAACTTCTCATTTCTTTTTTTGAACACGTGATCCTCAATCTTTCTCCACCCATTTAATTACAATACACAAAAAGGTACTCCCACTATCTCAACTTCTAATATAATACTCCAAAAGTAATAAATTCTTATTTTGTTGACCAAAACACAAGTGAGAAACTTGTGCTTGGACAGAGGGACTATTATAAAATAAAACAGGTTCAGGATAGTTAGCGGACCAAAAATGTTTTCTTTTTCTTTTTTTTTTTCCCTCAAAATGTAACAATGTATATATTTTAAGGAAAAAACAATTACAACTTCCATAGATTCTTCATTTTCAGTCTTCTATTTCGATCCATCACAATTTATATGTTGTAATGATTATAGAATTATAAAACTAGTACTTAATTATAAATATTTTTTGTCTAAAAATTTAACCTTGCACGAGTCAAGTTGAGATAATATTCATATTTTCTAAAAGAAAATATACTTTACAATTTATCCAGGTTAATAAATATAAATTGTTAGGCACGCGGGTGACAACGTGTATAATTTTCTAGTTTAATATAAATGTAATACAATCCTTATCTCACCTTCAAAAATAACAACGGTAATCCATATTATTAGACGGGGAAGTAGTACTTAGGTTGTGTTCAACTCGTCTGATAATCGCTAAATTGAACTGAACTTATTTTAAATATAATTCAATTACGCAAACCTAAACGAATTGAATGGACATGAACTGAACTGAACTGAATTTAAAGTAAACTAAACAGAACTTTAGTAGTAGTACACTTAAATTTTGAGTACTCGATATTTTCCTTTACAGATTTACCATATGATGCAGAGTCCACTTATTTGTAAGTAGCATTCAGTATAACATAATTTCGAATACCTCAATATACAAATTTACTACTTGGTTTAGAGTGTTTGTTGGCAAGTCGTTGTATAACTTCAATTATGACTACCACGATATTTTCTTGTACTAATTTACGGTTTGTTTTGGAGTCTCCTGCAGGTTAAAGATCTCGTCTATTTAGGAGATGTTCAGTAACAAAACTCAGACTCCAATTTTAGTGAATATTAATATAAACCAGTATTGAATATAATATAAATCCGTATTAAAACATGTTTGGTAAATGGTATAAGTCATATAAACTCATAATGAAGAATACATGCTCTAATTTCATGATTTGTATTACTAGTTATATATGAGCCCGGCATATAAAAATGTAATGGCCCGTAATTCAATACACCATACTAAACACAGATTAAAACTTACTACATATATGGACTAATCAAACTCAATACATCTTACTAAACGTAGTATTGCAAGTATTATTAGTAAAAGGTGAAGAGAGGTACATTATACTGAATGTTGAAATATCATACCTTAAAGGCTTAAACTGTAAATGGTCTAGTCTAACAATTGACCACCACAATTAGAAGATGATCTTCAACAAAATCACTCCAATTTTACTGCCCCAGTAAAACTATAGCTCAAAATCAAACAGCTGAGAAATCAAAGCTCAATCTACTGAACCAGCAGCAAATCAGCAAGCAAGGAAAGCAGCAAAAATGGCAGAAAATCGAGTGGTAAAGTATGGAATAATCGGCCTAGGGATGATGGGCAGAGAGCATCTCATCAATCTCCATCACCTCAAACCTCATGGCGTTTCTGTCGTCGCCATAGCCGATCCTCATTTGCCTTCCCAGCAACAAGCTATTCATCTAGCTCGTTCATTTGACTGGAACCTTCTGGTACCTTGTCATTTCATGAAACTTTTATTTGATTTTGCTTTGATGGATATATGAGTTATAGTCCACTGTGAATTTGGTACTTTTTTACTATGCAGGTTTTCTCTGATCACAAGGAGCTTTTGGAGAGTGGTGTGTGTGATGTGGTGGTAGTTTCTACTCCTAATATGACGCATTGTGAAATTCTAATGGATATTATCAATCATCCCAGGATTCATCATGTTTTGGTGGAGAAGCCTTTGTGTACTACTGTTGCGGATTGCAGAAAGGTATCTGGTGTTGTGTTTTTGTCGATTTTTGTTCGTTTGGAAGTATTTTATCACGATTGTAGTCTCTAATGTAATGGACTTTGGTGATTATAGGAGTGATTTTATCTGCTTTGGCCTCTGGTTATGTTTCCTTGCTCTTGTGGCCATTTGTGCTGTTTGAACGGATTGGTAATGTTAAGTTGAATCGATGGTGTTGGAAGCGAATTTAGGATACACAAACGGAGTAGATTACCATATTTTTTCCATGTAGTCTCCTTGTTGATGATAAGGAGGTTAACAAGAGTCTGTACGCTGCAGGATTATGCAGAAACATGTTTAAAGGTACTATACTAATTCAAGCTGACGGGTTAGTCTTTAATCTGTTGGCAGAAGAATTTCCAGTCATTTCGCCATAATAATAATTTATAAAAGAGACTGTGGTCTTACACTACATGGATAATGGATTGTATAAACACTCTGGCACTTCAGCCAGAGAAATTCTTATTATGCTAGTTTTCATGGAAAAAGGGCTGGAAACTATCTCTCACTGCTAGATATAATGGAAGATTGGATGAATAATGTATTTGAAGTTTGGTGGACAGTTTGAGCAAATCATAAGCATAGATGTACTTGATAGTTCTGCAATATCCATCTTTCTGGTTGATGATTTTTTTTCCGCCATTACCACATTGTTTTATATGGAATTGAGAGTAGGTACATTGTAGACGAGGCAAGACACATCTGAAAATGAGTTGAAGACAACAGACAAGTGAAGCGTGATTCATGTTTAATAATTTGAATGAGGAAAAGAAAGCGGCTTTTTTTGGCTTCTTCTTTGGCCCAACTCTTATATTTAGTGTCATACATGGATCAGCCGATCAGATATATTATTTTCTCATTTCATGATCTATCTTTCTTGAAGTTCAAAATCTTGTTTCAGGTCATAGATGCTGCTAAAAGTAGACCAGACATGTTAGTGCAAGTCGGCTTAGAGTACAGATACATGCCACCTGTTGCTAAGCTGATTGACATAGTGAAAGGTGGTAGTTTGGGCCAAGTCAAGATGGTGGCTATCCGTGAACATCGTTTCCCCTTTCTAGTCAAGGTACTTTAGGTTAAAAAAAAACCTTAACTGGCTTCACATTTATCTGTTTTCTTGACCCCGATGTGTTGTAGGTTGACAATTGGAACCGCTTCAACTGTAACACTGGGGGAACCCTTGTAGAGAAATGCTGCCACTTCTTTGATCTGATGAGGCTATTCGCAGGTGCTAATCCTGTTCGCGTTATGGCTTCTGGAGCTATTGATGTAAACCACAAAGATGAAACCTATGACGGGAAGGTAATTCTCTCCATTGGGTAACACTTACATCTCGTTTTGAATTATGGTTAACTTGTGTTGTAGTTTCAAAAAGGCTTTTTATTGTTTAATTGTTTTTCATAATACTGAATTAATGTCATCTCATTACTTGAGCCTTGTCTGTAAAAAGATGTATATAGCGTTGATTGTAATGTTTCTCTTTAGTTGGGTGGGGCCTTGGCGGTGGCAGCTGGATGTATTTTGCATTCTCATTTCCTTTTAAAATGGTTCTCGTATCGGTTAGAGGAGAGTTCACACAAGATGGGAGTGGGGAGAAAAATTCAGGGGTGGTAGATGATTCTTTACGAGGGTGGTTTTCTTTAATTATA
>JAYMSL010005166.1:0-10377 GCA_036897195.1 Plantago coronopus
CCTTGATAATTTCAGCATACACATATCTGCATTGTAATACGATATACATAGATATGTTATACTACATTCCACATATTTAAATGCTATGAGCGAGGTAATATAGTATGGTGTAATATGAAGAGAAAAAAGAAAAAAACTTAGATTACATTATTTGCATTAGGCTCTGTTATTTTCAACTTAACTTTAGATTCATTCAGTTCAGTTTAGGTCCATTCAGATTTGGTTAGTTCAAATTTGTACTTCACTTCAAATCCATTAAGTTCAGTTCAGTTCAGTTCCGAAATCGTCAGCTGAAAAGAACAGAGCCTTACTAATGTTCTGAAGCTTATGGATTACAAAACCAGTCGAGGTTGTAACAATATGATGACTACTAACAATTTGTAGTTGGTACGAACTTTGGGAGGACTATTAAGGATAGGTAATACATCCCGTGATATCACTTTCTAGTCTCTAAGTTTTCGATTCTTCCTACACTATGGAAATAAAATTAGATTTGTGAGAATACCATATCCATTTCGAATAGTAAATATTGTATTCTTGTATGCTATTTTGGGTATTCAACTGTCAACTATTTGATATTCGGCCAAATCGATCCAACTCTAGTTCAGTTCAACCATTCTTTGTCATCGATGTAATTTCCAATTCCGACTTTCAACACATAGTTTGTTTGTAAAAAAAAATAGGATCGAACCCTTAATACACTTGTAACTAAATTAGTAAGTACTATGGTGGATACATCTAATTATACATCATATTGAAAATTTGAAATCTCGAAGAAGTTGGGTTTTCACCCTCAGCCTGTTGGATTTGGGCTCACAGAAAACATTAAAATCTAACGGCCCAAAATATGGATCTCAGTATTAGTAAAGTAGCCCAATAGACAAGTGCAGAATGAATAGATTGATTGGGGGAAAATGGGCTCCTATCTTCTACACGGGCCGATAATTTTCCCATAATTTCTCCCTAATAGGGACAAACAGGCCTACGAGGAAGCTAACAAGGATCCAATCTGATAGATCATGAGTCCATGGCCATGGCATCATTTATCCCATTGTAGGTACAATTTGCATGATTTTTTCTATCTTTTTAAAATTATTAACATTTATTCAAAATAGAAAGTGTGAATATACAAGACGTATAAGAGTTACACCTGCCGGACTCTAGTACCCACCTAGCATTCGTCGCAGACGTATAAGAGTTACACCTGCCGGACTCTAACACCCAGCATTCGTCGCAGACGTATAAGAGTTACACCTGCCGGACTCTAACACCCACCTAACATTCGTCCGCGTAAATCATTACCATACAAAGAAAATTTGCCACCACCCTCCAAATAAAACATTTCCAATGAACTTCAAGAAGAATAAAAAGACAAGATTAATACTGACTCACGATCATTTAATATTAAATAATCATCTCCATAAAAAGCCTTGTTATGGTGAAGTTAAATTTATTCAACTGTATATATCAAATTATTATGTTCATTGTTCACAAGTAATGTGAGATATTCGAACACCCTCCAATCCAATAAAGAAAACGCGTATCGCCCACCAAAATGGTGTTGGCGTGTTGTGTCATCTCATATTTTCATCCATTAAAATAAGCTAGACATGGAATGCAGCCCCGTGCAGCACAGAGATGATGTCCTAGTTAGCAAGTTGCAAACAACAATACTGGAAGATAGCTAGCTGGCTGGCTGGATGGAGTCACCTGGATGGGTATTGTATTGTCACTCTCAGAGAGTCTCACTCAACAAAGATAATGATATGTGTCCTACTCTTATCTCAATTACCCCCAGTTGTGTTGTATAATGTGTTGTCTTGTGTAGTAGACCCAACCCACTTACCCTTTTTGTGATCTTTACCCTCTTTCTGTGTTTCTTTCCCCTTTCTACTGTGTCTACTCTCTGTTGAATCAGTGTGTCTTGGATCATCTGCATTTGTCTTGCCCTAATCCCCTGCCTGCTTTTATCTCTCAAAACCGCCTTTCTTCTTCTTATACTGTGGGACTGTGGGTCACCCAGTCGACACTCCTAGTACCTATATACTTGTCCGATTAACTTATCTTACTAGTCGGTTTGAGTCTTATCCATTTAAACACCAGAAAACTCCCTCCGTCCAAACATAAGTTTTCCCATGTGTTTTAATCAACAAATTAAATAAGATTTTATTACTTTTTTAGTATTATATTGCAGGTGGAGGTAGTGAGAGTATTTTTTTAGTGTGTTATAATTAAATGGAGGGAGAAAGATTGAGAACCACATGCATATCCAAAAAAAGAAATGATAAGCTTTGTAATAGACTACTAAAAAGTAAAGTGAGAAATTATTCACTGGACGGAGGGAGTAGTATGATATTTAGGGAGTAAGAGTGCACGAGTGGTAAAGATGATGGAGTAGTAAAGGAGAGGTTAGGGGTTCAAACTCCGACGAAGATATAAGGTTGTTTAGAAGTGGATATATAAGGTTGGTATGGGTGTTCTGTAGTTATAAGGTGGTATAGGTGTAAAATAGTGTAGTTAAATATGCCGTTTCAAAATAAATAAATTAATATGAGATGTATTAGAGACTATTTGGCGTTGAGTTAGGGGTTGAACTTTGGCATTGCGTTATGGAGTTTAGTTGAACCCCTAACTCAACGATATAGTAACTATTACCTCTGATATTGTGTTAAACACTCTTTTCAAAATCCCGGTTAGTATTACTGGACAAAGGATAGTCAATAACTTTAAAATTTTACCGAATGTCAATCAGTCCCTTACACTTGAGGTGAAGGTTAATTCGCCAGACCATGTATCTAGTTTTGCTTTCCATACTTGCAAACGATGATAATTATTACGAGTAGTGATATCTAATAAATCAAGTCCACAAGATAGAGTATCACACTCGAACTCAAGTTTAAATGCTCGGCTTGTAATATACAGGCGCTTCAGTGACTTGAAATGAGTTCGAACGCGAGAGCGAATAAGATATACACCATTTATTACAATTTAAAAAAAAAATAGAAGTTAATATATATAAAAAAGTAACAAGTAATATCGACTCAAGTTAAACTTGGCTCCCTAGGTAAACGAGCACGAAACTTGACTCGAACTTTCTTAACTACCTAACAATCAAAGTAGCTAAACCTAAACACAAGCCTTTAACAAATTGATTACTCGGTAAGATTAGATTTAGATAACACTTTTTACTTAATGAATGACAGTCATATAAAGCTAGCTAGCTTATCCTACTTTTTAAAAGTAAAATTAATAGAAACTACAGTACATTCTCAACAAGAAAGTGAACTGAAGTAATAGGAAATAAAGATTTGAACTAGAAAAAAATAGTTTAATGAAGCTGTGATCCAGTTCAAATTTTTCCTAGGTAAAGGTATAATTATCATTATCATGATTGATAAGGTTGTTGTCATGACGCACTTTTTGTTGTAATCTCATCTAATTTCAGTCTGCCTTGGTTGCTTTGATGTGTCATGTAGACCTAATCTGCCCTACTTTAGGTACCACAAATCCACAATATTTTTCTCATAGCGCATTAATAAAATCACTAACTTAATTTATGTTTCATCAATTAATTAATCATACAACATTCTTAACATCAATCATATATTTAAACATACTCCTACTTTCTTACACAATCTATTACTCCCTCCGTCCACGAATAAGCTTCCCATTTTGTTTTAATACCCGCTTTTCGGTCGCAAATTACTCCAAACTCTTATTGAACAAAAAAATTTAAAAATTATATTAAAATATTACCATAACTATACATTTTAAATGTAATTTTTCTACATTTTTTAATCAACATAATTTAGGAGTAATTTACAACCAAAAAAAAGTCAACAAAACTAAACGGGAAACATTTGACTGGACGGAGGGAGTATTATTTTTCAAAATCTTTAACTGAAACCAGCTAATACTGTATTTTCTGCTCATCAAAACCCCGATCACTATAACTGAACTAAGGAAAGTCGATAACTTCAAAAATCGAGTGTAAATCAATCTCAAACTATTGTATAGATAACTAAGGAAAACTGATTTAATGGAGTAGATGGATGATTATGTAGAAAAAACAGGCACATAATTCCAACCAATTTGTATTCTAGTCTCATCTCATCCATCCAATGGATGATGTCTGATGGTGAAGAGCTTATCCAGAATTGAAGTTGTCCTTGTAATTCACACCATCACAGATATAGATTGTAGTCAAAACAAACCCCAATCATCATCTCAAGGGCCAAACCAAACCTTGTTTAATTTTATATCTAACTCATACCTCATATACCATAATTCCATCTACTATATTTTAGACTTAGCTATCTACATTAATTACAAACTAATCAACCTATTGCCAATCTTCTCACAATGTATTTACTGATATTTTAAACTGTAAGTAGGTTATTCGAACCAATGATTAATTGAAAAATGATTATTACTAATCGAGAATGTTTGTAATATGTACCCATAGTACAGATTGGTTTGTAAACTTTTATTGTCCATCATCGGTTTGTTGAGATTAGAATTGGGTGCAATCCTTTTGCACTCTCTTTGTAATTTCATACTCTTTATTATTTAATATAATTTTGCCGTTTCCAAAAAAAATATGGTTGTTGAATAGAGTATCAAACAAGAGACATATCCAATGATGTTTATACATAACGCAGAGTAAACAATGTGTCACTCAAACTTTTTAGGTCGACACTCAAAACTTCTAAAATGTTCCCGTGCATGTGTTATCAGTTGATGTTTCGATTTTTCAGCTACCCTACAAATAACGAAAAGTTTTGTGCCATATATATAACTAGAAAATGTTCGAACACGCTACGCGTGTTATTATAGCACTTTCTATGAAATTTAATTTTTTTATTTTTAATTTTTTGTTTTAAAACTAAATTTAATTTATGATATAATAAATCAATTTTTGTAGAGAATAATTAATCTAATAGAGAAATTAATTCTAAAGACAAAATTGCGCGAAAAAGAGTTTGAAAGGAGAGGAAAAACGTATGAAATTGAATTAAACAAAATACCTAAGTGGATAGGTCTCCAACAATTATTAGCAACTTGTGGTTTGTTATAAGGGTTAATAAATCACTTTTTTAATAAGAATTTGATAAAAGTGTGTAATTTCTTACTATATATTTAGAAATAAAAATTCGTCGAAACTCGAAACATATTCATTATGCATGTCAAATCGTAGATATTAACGAAGGGATTATTTCAGTGAAGTCGGAATTATTTTAATTGGTGTAATATAAATTAATTACATATATAAAATCGCGGGAAAAATAGTTTGAAAGAAGGGAGGAAACGTATATGAAAGTTGAACTAAATAAACAAGAGTCCTAATAACAAATGTTACTGACTGGCCGCTTATTATAAATGATAAAAATAAGACAGTTTTTTTTTTTTTTTTGCAAAAGCAATTGAATTTTAATTAAAAGAGAGTAACATACATGATCAAAGGGGCATACCCCTGAAACTGTTACAAAGCAGAGCTAACAAACTCAGAATATCAGTAGCATGTAGGGGTGTGCATTCGGTTGACCCGCCCCGAACCGACCCGAAATTTCGGGGTGAATCGGGTTCGGGTTGAAATTTAGTGAAACCGAAAACCGCCCCGAAATTTCGGTTTGGGTTCGGGTTAACCCGAAACCGAACAACTATTAAAAAAAAAACCTCACAAAACAACAATTTGGACATGAATTTATATGTTAAATTAAACTCAAAATAGATTATAATCCATTTCATTTAAAGAACAAATTTAAACTAAATAAAATGCTAAACATCACAAGTTCAAGTGTTCAATGACACATTAAAAACTCCAAAAATCACAATGTGGACATGAATTGTTTTGTGAACTCATGAAGAAGAGTAGAAGACTAGAAGATAAGAAGAGTAAAAGACACGAGTTTGGAAAGCTAATAGCGTTTTTTTTTCCAAATTAATATATTTATTTTTTTAAAAAAACATATTCGGGTTGGTTCGGTTCAACCCGAATCCCGCGGGTTGTAACCCGAACCGACCCGAACCCGAAATTCTTAAAAATGTCAAACCGAACCCCGACCCGAAAATTCGGATCGGGCCAGTTTCAGTGCGGTTTATCGGTTTTCTGTGCGGTTTTCGGTTTTTCGGGAGTTATGCACACCCCTAGCAGCATGAGAATCAAATACAATGCAACATATCATACTCAGACTTCTGATATGTGCATGAAAAAGAGAATACACCATGAGCAAATCTAGACAAACATCCATGAACTCTAATACAGAAACTCTAATACAGAAAGAACACTCCAGCTGAGAACATCAGCAAATCAATACGTCTATGGAAATGTGCAGACAAAAGCATGACAGCAGAATTTCTTCAAGTCTGAACCACACCTGCTCCAGGTACCACCTTATATCACAACCATATTCTACTAGACTCCTCTGAAATAAGGCATACACCCCAAATTCAGGACTTCCCAAAGCAAGCTGCAAAAATCAGTCAGAAGCCTAACTCCAGGCAAATAAAATGCCACTCCGGCCCAACCTTATACTACATTATAATGTTCGACTGGCCCCTCTGAAAAAGAGCTAAGTGAACTTAGTCTTCCAGGTTCTCCAAGCAAGTACACAGAAGAGGGAGAGTTGGTTAACAAAACACAAGTTTAATGGCACATAAATCATTAAGAGGGAGCTAATATACAAGACAGAACTGAGAAACCAATAAAAGGGGGAACTCTAGAGTAAATCGAACCAGTGTTCACAAGGTCTACACCCAAGTTACTAACAAGCTGATGTTACTCTAGCTTCCCTGCAAGCCTCTAACCAAGTTCAAGCTGGTAGTACTGCAACTCAAGGGATAAATCCAAGGTCTACGCCCAAGGATCAAGCCCCTAAGTCACCACTAACCCCACCCTCTCGCCTAGTATGTCAGATTTCCAGCAAGATGAAATAAGCCAAGGCTAAGGGGGTATAGAGGAGCAATTTCCTCCTTGTTAGCCACCTGAGGGGAAATTAATGGAAATTCAAGATGCTAGTGCAGTTCTTGTTTAGTACCTTAAGATACACAATCCCCATTAGATGTCCTCAGTATGAACCAACAGGAACTTAGAAAGATTCTTGCAACCCATCACAGCAATCAGAATTCTATGAAGTATAAAAACAGCCACTAACTGAAATCCATAACAAAAAACAAATATCAACCCAAGAGAGAGGGAAAGCCAACTACATGTACTACCTATTTAAAGAATCTCTTCTTCATCAGAATCATGGACATGATTGGCTTGTAATCTATCCTTCAAAACTTTCATATATGCAAGAAGCTTGTTAAAATATCTGTGAGGACCTTTCTTAGTCAGTTGAATGGAAATCATATCAATCAAATCAATCAGAATCAGACTTAGGACCTTGACATCATTCCACCTACACTCTATACACAACCTGGTTTCTCTGCAACCAAATAGTACAGCAAATTGAACAGAAGATCGAAGCCCTGAGCTTATAAACAATTGAAGTTTTGAGATGGGAAGAGCTAAATTTTCTTTTCCAAGCAGTCATGCCTCTACATATATCTCTAACACCAAAAATTCCCATGATCTGATTCATAATGGGGACAGTTTTAGGACATTGACAAAAGAGATGATCACATGTTTCAGGACTCAAACCACAAAGAGCACACAAATTTTCATGAATGATTCCAAACTTAAACAGTCTAGCTTTAGTTGATAATCTATTGTGCATAATTAACCAATTGATAAAGGATACTCTAGGAGGAGACATGCCAGTTTTTGGTCTATTTGCTTGAGCCAAAGTAGACACCATTACACACTGATGAGCTTTATTCCATCCCAAAACTTCTTTAATATTGAGACCACCACTTGCAAAAGGCTGACACACTTGAGCCCAAGATATAGGAGCTTTCCTGCTAGTACTGCACCCTGACCACAAAAAACTTCTGCAAGCTTGTACAATTTTCTTAGCTACAGCCACTGGGAACACAAACACTTTGCTCCAGAAATTGGAAATGCTATTCAACACAGATTTGAGTAGTTCAAGCCTTCCTGCATAGCTCAATCTACTAACACCCCAAGCTTGAATCTTACCCAAAATTTTCTTCAGTAAAGCATCATAATCATGAACTTTCAGTCTACTGGGACTCAAAGGAATCCCAAGGTATTTCACAGGAAATTTACCCTCCTGAAAAGGCAAGATCTGAAACATTTCATGCTTAATATCATCCTTAACACCTGCCAGGAACATAGAGCTTTTCTGGAGATTGACTTGTAGCCCAGACATAGCAGAAAACTCCTCAAGAGTTTCTTTCAAAACTTTCAAAGATTGAGTGTCACCTCTGCAGAACAACAATAGATCATCAGCAAAGCAAAGATACACCAAATTGATCCTCTCACACTGAGCATGGTAATGAAAATGTTTTTGAGCTTTTTCAACTCTGTCCGCAAGCAATCTGGAAAGGTATTCCATGCATAAAACAAAGAGGTAAGGGGACAGAGGGCATCCTTGTCTCAGTCCTTGTTTACCATGGATGAAACCCTCAAGAGAGCCATTAATTTTGAAAGAAAAGCGAGCTGAAGTCACACAAGCCATGATCCATTGCACAACTCTAGGATCAAAGTTCATACTAATCAACACTTGTTGCAGAAATCCCCAATTAATAGTGTCATAAGCTTTCCTTAAATCAATGTTCAGCATACATTTGGGAGTGGTATTCTTCTTGTTATAGTCCTTGATAAGTTCTTGAGCCAAATGAATGTTCTGGAAAAGATCTCTACCCTTCACAAAAGCATTTTGACACGGGTTCACTAACTTGGGCATAATCAACTTAAATCTGGTAGTGAGAGTCTTGGTAATCAACTTATACAATATGTTGCAGCAAGCTATAGGTCTGAAATCAGAAACAACAGAGGCATTACTAGTTTTAGATCAATATGATTTATGAATTTTCAGCTGAATCAAGCATAACCTAAATTATTATACGAATAATACTGTATAGGAGCATAGCTAGATTTTTGGTTTAAAAATAAAAACTATTTCTAGTGTAGAGTGGACACAAACTCGGTTACGTTATATCGAAAATCTTACTAGACCATCCCTGGCCCAACATCAAATCTTTCCAAATATTATTATTATTATGATTAATTATATGTAGTCCGTGTTAACGAGATTAGCTTTTTTAATCAAGGATTAGGAATGTGAAATAGTGAGCCGTTCTCGTGACAATCATTAATCACACTCTTTAATACTTGCCCTAATTCTCCATTCAAATGGTCGACGAATAAAATCGCCCCCATAAATTACGAACTAGTACTAGGTAAAGCCTGCCTTTCTGGGGCTGCCTATTTACCAGTCATTTTCACTTTCGGCTTACAAAAATTTTATCAGCTTTTCAAATTCAACTTTTATCTTACAAAAAATATAAATAAATCAACTTTTTATTTGGACAATAAAGATGACCTCGAGCTTCAAGTTCACTTTCACCTTTAGGTTAAGGAGTTAAAGTGCATAAGTTAAATGTGAATTTTATGTTAGTTTGAAGTTTTAGATTCGAAGCTTATGCACGAATTAATCACCATCTAGTTTTAAGACCAGGAGTATTGAGAAATATTGTAGCGGTATAGAATTTCATTGAGGATTGAAAATGTTATTCATACGGTTATTTTTATAAGGTGCAACTTGCTTTTTGAAAATTCATCTATGAGAACTATATAGTTAGCGTACTTGTCCCGTAATAGTTTCGGTCTCTCGAAGTGGATGACCCACTGGGAAATTTCTTAGTGTGTGGATTAGAACATGTGGTTGTCTATGAAGCAAGCATATCACCCCGACAAGCTGACCATGAGTAACCCCGATGGCCCATTGAGCCGGGTCTCGGTGCGAGTTTTTACAAAAATGAATTTGATTGATAGTGTTTCCGTAACATTAGATGCATATTAATGAATAATTGACTATCATGTGTTGTTTAATATTATTGAGTATGATGACTTGCATACATGTAAATGATACTAAAATGAAATAAATGTAAGGACTAAACTATAATACTACCTACATATGTGTTTTTAAATCGACAAATGCAAACTATTAAACAAATACACCTAAATTTATGTCTCGTAAAACGCAAACCTCAGACCTCTTATAAGTTATATGTAACTAATTTCCTCTACGGCTAGATCATAGACTCACAATCATGCCCAATTATTTAAATTATGTCAAGTATGTTTAACAGCGTGTCACGTCGCAATATTTGCCTCTCGACAAAACATTTGCGAAAAAAATAAAATCTTGTCGTGTTGTTTATTTAACAAAGCTTCATATCATATCGTAGTATTACTACTTTTTGAGTTTGGGCTTGGTCACCTTAATTCCATATTGATTTAGGTAT
>JAYMSL010005167.1:0-10377 GCA_036897195.1 Plantago coronopus
ATTTTTTAGTATTATGAATGGAACTACTATTTTGTCCTCAAAAAAAAAAAATTACTAAGGAAGAATCTGTTTTTATTTTTATTAAGCGGCAAAGCGAGAACTAATATTATTCCTCATTTTCTTCGATTTGACTCAAACTCCTGACTCTATTAAAAAGAGGTGAAGCGTCTTATCAACTGAGTTGCACTTGATTGTTGGAAGAAACTGTTATTTAGTTAAGCTTTTAGTTTAAATATAGTAATAATCGGGTGTATTAAACACATTGTCTTAAAAACATTTATACAGTTTTCTTGAGCATAATAAAAACGGTAGGATTTCATTGACTCCCTAATTTTGTTACTTATAATGTATATTTCTTTGGGATTTTTTTTCTTATGACAAAATTTAAACAAATCTGGAAAATCCAAAATTACATTCTCTCTTTTAGAGGTGAAACAATGTCTGAAAATTCAAAAGTAATGATCTTGTGTTCGATTGTTAATGATGATTATAGTTTTGCATATACTTATTATTATTATTATTATTATTATTATTATTATTATTATTATTATTATTATTATTTATTTTTTTTTATTTTTTTTTTTATTTTTTTTTTGAGATATCGTTTGAAATTTTCTCAGGACGCCCATAATGCAGGCATGTCCATGTTTAAATTGTTTCAAAAAAAAAAAAAAAAACGGTGTTAGAGTAACACTAGTTGCAAAATGTGATCCGATGTTTTCTTAAATTTTTTTTGAAGCTGCGAAGCCGATATTTTCTTAATTAAAATGAAACAAATTCCAATATGCCTATTTTCATCAGAATTATAAATAATTTGAACTTGTATGGTTCAAACAGTTATTTTCGACCTAAATGAGACAAAAATATATACATCATCTTCAAGAATACACAAGATTATTTTATTTTGAATTTTCGTTCATTCATTCAACTCTAAAAAATAGATGTAATTTTGAATTTTCAACAGTTTTTTTTTAAATTGCCGAAAACTGTACTTTTAATGCATGGGGTTTGAATGTAAGAAACAAAAAATTGAAGGAGCTAACTGTAAAAATTGACAAAATTAGAGGGTCTTTGTGTAATTTTTTCAAAACTAATTGATGACTAGATATTTGGCATTAGGCTAACTGCAAGTCTGCAATATCATGATTAAACAGGGTGAATTTCATCCACTACCCCTGTTAGATTTTATAATTACATCTGAATCCTATTAGATGAAACAATTACATTTAAATCATAAAGTGAATTTTCTAAACTTGGAACCAAACAAGTCTTTAACTTTTATTTTACTTCCGTATCCTTCAACTCTTTAAAATTTTAATTTTAATCCCGATTTTTAATTTTATTTACATATAGGTCATCTTCTTCAACCTTTCTTCTCCCAAAAAAGAAACCTCCATTGATAAGCTTCCATCGATGATCTTCAAGCTTCTTCTTCCTATTCCTTTTTTCTTTCATTACTTTTTTTTTCACATTCTCCGGAACAGCTCCGGCCGCGGATCCGCCACCGGAAGCAAAGCTCCAAGGCGGAGCTGCTTAGCTCCGCCAACGGAGCAGCTGGAGGGCAGCTCCAAGGCGGAGCTGCCGTCCAGCAGTTCCGCCTTGGAGCTTTGCTCCGGTGGGGGATCCGCCACCGGAGATTAAAAAAAAAAACAAGAAGAAAATGAAGGAGGAAGAAGAAAAGCTTCATTAAATAACCTTCAAACTCCATTAATGGAGTCTTATATTTAAGTTTTTATTTTATAATTAATTTTAATTTATTTTTAAAACTTAAATTATTTGTAGTTAAATTATTGTTAATAAAAATAAGTTAGGGTGAAAGTGAAATTGTAGAAATTGTCAAAATCGCAGTTTAGTCCAAATTATAAGTATGTGTTTGTTAGTGTTTATTAAAAACTGAATTTAGGATTTAGATGTTATTATTACATCTAATGAGGCTCGGATGATATAATAATCCCTGATTAAACACAACAACGCATCTACAAAGAATATGACATTTTTATTTGATTTTTTGTTCATGCAACTTACATATTCAGATTTCAGAGGGTTCATCGAATACAAACGTTTAATGGGACAATATCCACAACTTACTCTTCAAATCATGTGTCTTAGCCATTGGTTGCTAATGACACTAGATCATTCTTTTCAATCAAAAGCTACTGCAGCTATGAGTTTTCCATCTGTAGATGCAGATTCTGCCTGAAAAGGATTGAATCGACTTTGCTACAAAAAACTAATTGAAGCAGCTGAACTGAAGAAAACTACTTCAGAGAGGTTCTCGAATCCAGCCAAGAAACAATGTCGCTTAGAACGGTTAAAATTCTGTCATCAGGTTCGCCTTCAAGAATACAATGGAAACCTCCATCATAAAGCTTCAGAGTTTTGTCCTCACTAGAAGCACTTTCGTATAGAAATTGACTAACACGGGGATCAGTCACTCTATCAGCAGCTCCGTGGAGGACAAGCAGTGGAGAAGATATCTGTGATAGATATCACAATAATATTGTTATTGATTGCAAACTAAGACGTGAATTTAGTCCATTTCATTATATAATTATCATTCCAAGTGCCCATGCATAATAATACGCTCACCTTATCCACCTGTTTCTCAATAGACTTTGTAGCATTCAAGAGTTCCACGGCAGTCTTCAATCTTGTTTGATCTGAGTAGCTGATCACGTTGTATGGTGCCTATAGACCAGCAAAGAAAGGAACTTCAGGATTTATACAGCTTCTAAATGCATATTTAATGTAATAAGCAAACTAGTTAGAATAATGCTTATGATAGTACAAACAAGTTCCCTATAGAGAGTCTAGACCCTTGGTCATTCTAGAATCATTGCATGAGTGAAGTACTAAGTTTACAGTGAAGTACATTGTACACTGATAGACCGAGAATTATCCTAGTTCAGAGTTGTGAAACCAATGAGCTATCAGTACGTATTAAATAAAATGAAGATATGTGGCAGAGAAACATACCATTTGCTTCTTAGTGGCCTCTCTGAATGCTAGATCTGCTAAATCGTTCTGGGGAACGAGCTTCGCCTGTGGCATCAGCTTAGACAAAAATATCAGAACTTTCTGAAGTGGAACTGGTGGTGTCATCTCCTCTGCAATCTGTAAGCAAGTTAGAAATTTTATTTAGAGAAACAGAAGAAGTTTATGTATATATTTTTTGTTTCTGAAATAACAGAACAAGAACTTCAAAATTTAATCTCCAGTGCTCATACTAAACACGAAACTCACCATAGTTATTAGAATCAATGGTAATACAGAAAGAATCACTTTTCAGAAACACCACCCTGTGATGATCTGTTTTCTGAGAAATGTTCTATTTCAGATTTTTTATTTTTTTAATAATTGATAGGTTGAACCGTGGAAGTAGAAACTCAGAGGGAAAAAAAAATGCAAAGGCTAATTTATCCTTTTCTGCTCTATTCCTAGTAAGGTCTTCAACAGGTTTTAGTTAGGGGCTTGTCTTTGCACATTTACAAATATAACGTTGTGTGACCAGAGATTGTTGTTGTACTTTACACATTGGTGCGACAAGCACTATGCCATCCCATTCGCTCTGGCTCTTAAGAAGCGCTTTAATAGCAATCGCTCCACCCATTGACTGGCCAAATAAGAAGCGTGGTAGCCCTCTGATCTCAGGCCGTCCTATAAATATAAAATATTATGAGCATAGCTTTGATTGAACTTCATAATCTGGGGAGAAAAATAAAGAAGCAAGTAAAATAAGATGAAGCAAGCATATTTGATATTTCAAGAACATGAAAGATTTATAATAGACACAACAGAATGGTACGTCAAACTATGGAAAATAGATATTTCAAAATCATAGATTATGGAGCAGTATTGGTGACAACAACACATAAAAGTGATGCCAACCTCACCTTTCATGATTGTGTATTGTTCGATTACATTATCCACTACGGCATCAAAAGAGGGCACATATCCATGTAATCCTTCCGATAGACCAAATCCCGGATGGTCAATGGCATACACACCGTAACCAGCACCAGCAATATGCTTAGCAATGCCTAAATCAACAGAGAAGAGTTATCTTAGCCTGGATGGTACACGTTCAAGAAACAGAACATAGTTAATTCTGAAATAAAACACAAACCTTCAAAGAAAAACGTGCAAGTATCACCATATCCATGGCAAAAGCACAAAGCACCCTTAATTCGTACACCTGGCTTCGGCAACCAACTCTTACAGAAAATTTCTTGCCCATTTGCATTTACTTCATACCACTACCGCGAAAAATCATAAATAGTCCATTAAGGCACCAGGCAAACATTTCAGGCCAATATCAATCATATAGTCTGTTCAACACTTGCTAAGGATACCAGACAACTACACTCAGGTGTTTCAAGTAATCAACTCATTGCATTCACATTTTGACTAATAGGATGAGCTTCCAATCCATAATGAATGACGAAAAATCAAGACAGACACTTATATGTAATGCCGACGGTTAGACGGGTCCAAATGCTTGTCCAAATGATACTAATTGTTAGCGTTGTGGTATATACTGCCGACGCTCTAACACATGAATGAACTCCTACTCGTAAATCAAAAATTGAAAAGCATGATTCGCCCCGAAAATGCACACAACTCACAAGCCCAAACTTACAGAAATTCATATGTTTACGGCTTTGGCACATCTCCAAAAGCACATAGTATTTCAGTTAGTACATTTATAAAACTGTGAGTCTAATGAACTTGACATAAATTGAAGCTCAAAGTAACAAACCTCATCAGTTCTGATCCCATCTGGAGCCATCTACCTCCACAAAAAAACAAAGAGAAAGTTAAAACGACTCACTCAGTATACAAACAAATTAGCCACATTCAAAGAATCCAATTTCTAAGACAAGAGTCAAACTAGTCAATTAATTACCTTAAACAAAACATGATCAAGCTGAGTTTGGACATTAGCAAAAGCCGATCGAACCCTTCTGCGAGCCGAGACATGATCCAAGTTCTGGGAGGCAATAGAGTTCAATTCATCACTAACCCCTTCAATTTTTGTCTTCTTCTGGGCCCTGACGACCAGCCTTGTTGAAGTGATACTTTGTCGGAGATTAAAGGAATCACGGCGGAAAGCGGTGGTTGCCGGGAGCAGAATTGGCCGGAAAGTGGATGTGAGCTCCATTGGGAAATTTAGAAACGGGAAAGGACAAAAGTGACTTTGTGATGTTTTTGGACACGGTAGAGAGTCAACTGGACGTTATTATGTGTGTACAAAACGTGAAAAACATGGATGTGTTTTATAGTGTGTTGGGGAGGGGGGATTGACTGGGTTTGATTTGATTATAATTTATATGCAGTGTGTTTGGGTAGTCATTGTTTAAAAATGGATGGCGTTGAGACTTTGTTCTTCACCGGCCAAAACTGATGGAGATGGAAACGTCTCGTTGATTCTTTCTACTAGCTTCGTGGTGGGAGTGGGATTATTCTTTATTCTTGTTTGGTAGGTCAATTTGATTTGCTCCCGATTTTTTTTTGATGGAATTTGCTCCCGGTCCCAACAATTCAACTAATTCTAACTTTAACTTGGACAAACTTGAATTGAATAGAATGTAGATAATACATAAGGTGAACTGGACAGACATTAAAACCCATACTAGGAGCATTCATATGATTAACTTCCATTAATCACATGAGTGAAACTGGTCGAATGTGCCAAATCATAGTTTCGATCAATAATTATTATTTTTTATCGATAGAAGTAACAAATAAATGTATAAGAAAAATTAAGTTGTTTTTGCTAACAGCTAACTACCTTCTTTTTGTTAACCTGGCAGAACTTCAACACTTAGCAACTTTATTGTTATGGTTTAGTTAGATTGGATTCTTGTTATGGTTTGGTTAGATTTTTCATCAATTTAATGGTCAATACGATTCGTAAATACGTGCATAGCAAATTAACTTATAGAAATTTTTAATAGCTACCCCTTATGTTTTGGACATGTAGGTTGGACACGTATTCTCAGTACGTCCAACACGTGACCAAAGTTGTTTTTAAAAAGTATTTTTACACGTGTCAAATTGTGCATGCATCCGTGCGTCAAATACGCGTCAAACACGGACAATTTACAACATTTTGGCATGCGCATGCACCGTATGATGTTGATAAATGATATCAAATCAGTTAGATAGTAATTCAAATCGTCTTCCACACTGAACTAACATATAAATTATATAATTAATGATCATTAAACTAGTACTTCATCCGTCTCATAGTGATAGTTATTTAACTTTTTTCAATCCATTTCATGTTTGCAAAAAAAAAACTATGTATATTATGCGTTTCAAATATAATTATAAACACAAACACACACACATAGCTATTGATAATTTTTTCAAAGTACCCCTTGCCTGCTGACGATCAAGTTCATGTTGTTGCTGAATCAGAAATTAACCGAATTTCACTCATATAATTTTGATCCATAAGTGTCAAGTATCAGAAAAGATTACTTTGTTTTGGACCCACTAACTTTAGCAATGTGATGTTTTATTGTCTATAAAGGCATAACCGATAGACTTAAACTCGACATGATTATATTATCTCAGAAACTCAGCTCGTTTTTAAGCCTAATCGTCTTATTACTGATAATGTCCCATAATCCAATAAAATTCACCATTTTCCCTGGAAAAAAAAACAAGGGCAAGAATTGTTGGCTTTGAAATTTGATATGAGTAAAGCATATGATAGAGTGGAGCGGTCGTTTCTTGAGACTTTAGAGTACCCTTACTAGTTCGTGTTTTGTGCAACAGTTCATTCATTTGACTATACTTCAAAATGTGTGACTTTTTGTTTCTTATGCGGTTTCTCTTAATGGCCACAATCTCGAGCCAGTTCAACCAAGGAGGGGGACCCGACAAGGAGATTCCTCCGTCTCCCCACTACAAAGAGAAAAGGGTTTATCGACCAATAGGCGAAGCCTCATTCGTTGGTAAAATTGAGAGATTCGTCGGTAAAAAATTTACCAACAAATCGGTCAACTTTATCAACAAATGAGTGCGTCGTCGCTAAAATGAGCGTCGGTAAAGTATTTAACAACGAATAAGCCTCAAGTCGGTAAATTGTGTTGACTTTGTCAACGAACTTTGTCGAACTGGAAATCCAATTTTTCTGACGAATGAGCTCATTCGTCGGCATTTCTTATTCGTCAATTACTGACGAATAAGCTCTTTCATCGGTAGTTTTGGTTGACCTGGTCAATAGAAACATGGCCTTTTTACTAATGAGCTCATTCGTCGGTAAAATTGAATTAAAAAAAGAATGTTGCATTTATTTTGTTGTTTTGCCTGTTATAGAATCTGTTAATATGTTGTAGACTATTTCAAACTCGAATGCAAATTAATTGTATTAAACTTTAAGAAGTTTTAAACGAAATACAAAGTGCACAACATCTGAATAAGCAATATCCAAGTGTGAATCAACTACTAAAAGCACAAACAAACGCAAATATCAACCAAAGTACTAAGTCATAGTGTAGACAGTAACATGAAATCATCTAAAGCTCAATAGGAAGCAGAGGAGGAGGTAATATCCAGACTTCTCGACCAACATGCATAAGTACTCGTACATACTTTGCTCTCTTGTCCTAACCACTACAAACTCGGCAGGCCGCCTCTCTCTCCACAACCTGGCTTAGGTAATCTACTGACATCTGGCTCGAGGAAGACTGGTGTGGTTCTCACCCAATGCACCGAGACCACTCTTCCCACCCAAGATCTTTCATCTCTTTTTTGTCGATGACACTTTCTTATTATGTGATGCTATAGTTGAGGTGGCTAATGAAATTAATTCCATTCTTACTTGGTATAACCACGTACACCGTATTGTGGAGTGCGACACACACTTTTTTAATGTCTGATCTGCCACAACAATCATATTTATCATTACTGCGATTTCAGACAATTGTAGTTATTATATTCATAATTATTGTTTTGATTCCTACCTCAACCACGTGCACTCTTAAAATTCTATGACCATGACCTCCACCTTTGTTTACAAAACGACCTCCACGCCTACCATGACCTCCACCTTTGTTTACAAATCGACCTCCACGCCTATTTCCATTGTTACGGCCATGGAAACTCCTATTTTCATGTAACATATCTTGGTATGGGAAAATTCACCTGATGTATGAAGTTTAAAAGTAAATGGAAAAAGAATAGTGTTATTTAAAAAGAAATGAGAAACAAAAGTAAAATTTGGGTATAAGGGTTGGAGATGAAATTATGATAGAGTCGGATAGAATTACTTATGATTGGAATACTGATGTTGCATGGTCTGAATTAAATACTATTTCAATTTTTAAAACTTTATTATATAATTTCAGCATATAAAATAAAGTTGGCAAAATAGACAGCATGATTACGTGAATTCTACTGATATAGTGGAAATGACACACATTCAAGAATCAAGACAATAAAGTAGTTCAAATCTAGATTTTTATTTATATGCAATGTGATTGTGAGTTTAACAGTATGATTTTCATTCGGTTAAGGTTTAGATTATCAAAATTTTTTAACTAAAAAATAATAATCGAAGTTTTGAAAAAATAAAAAAAAGACTTAACTCAATGTTAAAGCTGTTTATTAGTGTATGATTGAGTTTTTGGTGACTCTCAACAATGCATTGGGTTGGTCGTTTTTGTGGAGTTTTCTTTTCAGCTTGCTATTGAGTTTGGTTATAGCTTTTGGCATTTAATTTCCCCTCAGTGTGGCCGGTCGGGGTTTAGTAGAGTAGTAGGCTTTTTTTATGTAAGCTATGGTTATAGTCTGTTTTGGTTATGGATTGGTCAATCTTCCTCGGGTAACTTGTAACCGAGTTATTAAGTAATAAAAGATTATTTTGCATAACGAAGAAGACAGCTAGTTTCATCTTGTGTCTTCCGCAATAATCTATTTATTAATTTTGTAGACTTATAGGAAAAAACCATTGCCGGCCGGCGATGCCTTCCCTGATCCCGTGATGGTGCCCCCTACTCTAATACTCTTCTCTCTCCTCCCTCTCCTCTATTCAAAGCTTCCTCGCATGAGGATCTCTCCCTTCTTTGTTGAAGATTTCCCATCCCTGATCTTAGGATCTGTGGGAGAAATTTCCTTGGGTGAAATCCCAACAGTATATTCACTCATTTATGAATGGATTGTGTTTGTGGAATTTCGTTTTGCAGGTAGGATACCGGGCAGATCTGCGATATCAATTTCGCGATTTCCTAAGCGTAAAGGCGGCCTTTATATAGTGGAAGGCTCTTTGCTGCTAACTCATATCCATATCCCTCTCTTTGCTTTCTATTACTGTCTTGTTTGCAGGTGTGATCAGAAACCAAAAATGGCCGAAGAACTTGCTCAGAAGTTGTCCAATCAGATGGTATTAACCTCGGATGAAGCAGAGGGGGTGGAGGCTCCGGAAGAGGCCTGGGTGAATATTAATTTTGATCCGAATCTTACTTTGGTCGGCAAACTGTTGGCTAAACGCGGAAAACCTCTTAAGGTCTTTGTTCAGGTTATGACTACCAGTTGGGGGATTATCCATGGCTTTGAAGTTAAGAATGTGAATGATGACAGGATGTTGTTTGTATTCAAACATGCTCGAGAAGCCGCGCGAGTTATGGCTGGGGGACCGTGGTCCTTCGACAAAAATCTCTTACTCCTGTCCACTTTGGCAGCAGGAGATGATCCTGTTACGAAACCTCTGAATTTTGTTGAGTTCCATATTCAAGTTGAGGGGGTACCCTTTGGTATGATTAACCCGGCAATGGCGAAGGCCATAGGAGATGGGGTCGGCAGCTTTGTGGCTTTTGATGAAAAGGCACAGGAGAATGGGTTCGGCTCTGTTATGCGGCTACGAGCGAGTATCGATGTCACTAAGCCCCTCAAACGGGCGCTGAAGGTTCGCAACAGCAAAGGTGAGGCAATTGTGGTTACGTTTCGGTATGAAAGACTACCGAATTTTTGTTATCAATGTGGAGTGCTAGGCCACATTCTCAAGGAATGCCGGATTCACTTGGATGTCGAAGCTGTCCACGGGGAAGTTGACGAGTCTAGTCTCGATTGGGGAGACTGGTTACGGGCATCAAATAATCCACACAATGGACGGTTAATCGGAGGAGGTAATAGTACCATCCGGCCAAGCAGGTTCTTTGTTGAGCAGTCCGGCAGGGACGACATTGATCGGAGGGAGTCTGAGCAAGGAAGTGCTGGGAATGGTAAGTCTGTCAGTAGCAAGAATCTTGGGATGCCTATCTTCACATAAATGTCTATCAAACACATGCCAGTTGATATCCTTAGGATCATAATGTTCGAAACTCGAAGGTCACGGACTACAAACATGGATAGAAGCAAAGCTAAGGT
>JAYMSL010005168.1:0-10375 GCA_036897195.1 Plantago coronopus
GTTTACCGGGAAGCAAACCAAGTGGCGGATGCCCTGGCCAAAGTAGCTAGCTCCCGGTCTTTTGTTCCTTCTAGTAGTAATTTAGTTTATGATATTTCAAACTCTTTGCATTTTATCTGGGATATGTCCCCAACTTGGCTTTGTGATGTACTTAAACTGGACGACCGCTCTTACTTTAAGTCGATTGCGCTTTAATATATTTTAGTAGTTATGATTCAAAAAAAAAGTATATTTAAAACTTTTAAATGCCATAACTACTCTCACCATCTATTAATTTAAATCAAGATTAAGAAAATGACATCATTCAATTATTCAATAAGTATCACGAAATCAAATACACAAACATATTATCATCACTGATACACTATCACGAATCACTACAAACATTTGAAATCCAATCCATCCCTACACAAATACACTCAAAACACTGAAACACATCCCATTCCATTTCCCTAAATCGGTAAATTCTCATTCTAATAAAATTACCTATCCACACACCCCCATCCATTTCACAAGTAAAAAAAATGAATACAAAAAAATCCCTATCCTCAAAAAACCCCTCGCCCCACTGGATAACACAAAAGTCCCATATACTCCTCCTCCTACTCATCACCATGGCTACCCGTATATCCCGCACCCGTTCACTCCAACCCGTCTGTTCTCTAAAACCCCATTACACCAAAACTCTCCGACTCTCCAAATTCCAATCCTACCCTCGCCATTTCCAAAAATCATACCCCTGCCCTCTCTGGTCTTCTTCCTTCTCCATTTGCCTACTCCATATCCATTCTCGAAAAAATCTCCCCAATCGCAAACCAATCCGATCCTTCTCCGTTTCGTCCACTCTCTCTCACACTCCGTCTCCGACAATGGCTGCTGAAGCCAATCCGCTTCTGAACGAGTTTTACTTCCCCCCGTTCGACTCCATCCACGCTGACCACGTCCGCCCTGGAATTAGCGCCTTGCTCGAGAAACTTGTATGTGGTTTAGTTACAGAGCTGGTGTTGAATTGATTGTATTTGAGTGTGTGTAGATTGTTTTGATTGAATTGTATTTTATTTAGTAGTTTAGAGTGATCGTGTGTGATTGAGTTTCAATTCCGTAAATTGAGTTGATTGGATTTGATTATGTGTCTGTAGATTGCTTTTGATTGAGTTACTCTTCATTTAGTGTTTTATCGTATGTGATTGAGTTTCATTTATGTAAATTGAGCTGAATGTGTTTTGAGTCTGTGGATTGTTTTTAATTGAGTTACTCATCATTTAGTCATTTAGAGTGATCTCTCGTATGTGATTGAGTTTCATTTCTGTAAATTGAGCTGAATGTGTTCGAGTCTGTGGATTGTTTTTTATTGAGTTATTTCATCTGTAAATTGAGCTGATTGAGTTTGAGTCTGTGTGTAGAATGTTTTTTTATTGAGTTAACATCATTTAGTCATTTACAGTGATCTATCGAATGCGATTGAATTTTATTTTCTTAAATTGAGCTGAATGGATTTGAGTCTGTGTTTGTAGATTGTTTATTATAGAGTTATACTTCATGTCATCATTATTAGTGATCTGTCAGTTATTGTAATGAGGCACTGAGTTGATTATATTTGATTCTGTGCGTGTTGATTGGTTTTGATTGAGTTATACTTGATTTAGATCATTTAGAGTGATCTGTAAGTTTTTGCGATGAGGTTTGAGTTGATTGGTTTTGATTTGAGGTTTGGTTTGGGGACATGTAGGAGTTTGAGCTTCAGGAGCTGGAGAAGACAGTGGAGCCGACGTGGTCGAAGCTGGTGGAACCGTTGGAGATTATTGTGGATAGGCTGGCGAAGGTTTGGGGTGCAGTTTCGCATCTCAAGGCAGTTAAGGATAACGCGGAGCTTCGTGCAGCAATTGAAGAAGTTCAGGTGTGTGGTATTTGTGTGCTTATCAGTGAGTTTTTATTTTTATTTTTGTATGTCATGGTTGGGTGATGATTTTGGTATTTGTAGCCTGCGAAAGTGGCATTTGAGCTTAAGTTGGGACAGAGTAAGCCTATCTATAATGCGTTTAAAGCGATTAGGGAGTCTCCGGATTGGGATTCATTTACAGAAGCTCGTAAACGAATAGTTGAAGGTACTGGTTTCGGTTTTGCTTTGAATGATGCTTTCCCGTTGCGGTATTTTTGCATTGGTTTTTACTTTAAATGTGGTGTTTCTGTTTATATACTATGATTCTTGACGTCTAAATATCCGCAATTTGCAGCCCAACTGAAGGAGGCTGTTCTGAATGGTGTTGCTCTTGAAGATGATAAGAGGGAAGAGTTTAACAAGATTGAGCAGGTTTTTTACTCTTGATTCTGTTATAAAGCTGATTCTCTTCTTTTTTTCTTAAATAATGCTAATGGAAGTTATGATTTATTGAAATGCCATATTTTTGGATTATCAAATCCCGGTTGATCGGTACAAAGGATTGTGGTGGGCTATAAGATGTCAAATGCCAATATAATAGTAATTCTCAATATAATTACATTCTGGGTCCAGTGACATGTCATGTACATGCATCTAATAGTAGTTTTTAAACTGGTTTATCGCTCCGTTGACTTTGCCAGGTATTTTAGGGCTGCTAAATGTTCTTATGGGAAAAACTTGGCCATTTTTGTTATTATTATTATTATTATTATTATTATTATTATTATTATTATTATTATTATTATTATTATTATTATTATTATTATTGTTATTATTATTATTATTTTATTTATTATTATTATTATTATTACTATGATTATTTTTATTTATTCTAATAGAAATTGAAATTGAAATTTTCTCTGTTATTCATCACGACAGGAATTGGCTAAACTGTCCCAAAAGTTTGATGAGAATGTTTTAGATGCAACAAAGAAGTTTGAAAAGTTAATAACAGACAAGAATGACATTGTTGGTTTGCCTGCAAGTGCTCTTGGACTTGCTGCACAAACAGCTGTATCAAAGGTAGTTACTCATGTAATATAGTTACATTGTTAGCTCTTGTGATGTGGTGTGGTAATTTTAATATTTTATGTTTTTCCATGAATAACAGGGTCATGAAAATGCTACTGCCGAGAGTGGGCCTTGGATGATTACACTAGATGCCCCAAGTTTTATGGCTGTCATGCAGCATGCTAAAAATCGTTCTTTGCGGGAGGAAGTCTATCGTGCCTATATAAGTCGTGCTTCCAGTGGAGATCTCGATAACACACCAATCATTGACCAAATTTTGAAACTCAGGCTTGAAAAGGCAAAGCTTCTTGGGTACAATAACTATGCAGAGGTATGGCTTAAATTTTTCTGTTACATCTTGTGGGGCAGGGCTGATAAGGTTACTGCAATCAGGTAAGTATGGCAACCAAGATGGCTACGGTTGATAAGGCAACAGAGCTCCTTGAAAAGCTACGCAGAGCATCCTGGGATCCTGCAGTTCAAGGTAATGTGATAATTTAAAGATCCATTCATTCATTTAAGGGAAAAGTTTTTTAATAGTTTCTTTGATATTCTAGAGCATCCTTCATACTTCTCATTAGTTAGCTTTTTGTTATTCTTTTAGTTAGTTGAGGGGTAAGGAATTTGCTAGATTGTATGCACATAAATATCTGTAGGTATGTTGAGATGTAGACTACGTCTAGTAGTCTAGTGCTCCAACAAGCGTATATATGTCTGTTTATTACTTTATTATGTTTTGTGTGTGCCTATCAGATTAAATTTGCTGCATGTAACTGAAAAATGATACTATTATTAATGTTTTAGTATTCAAAGGCAAGAGAAATACATCGAGTTGAAATTGTTTTTGAGAAAATACAAAATAGTACTTTTAGAATTACCACACGTGAAACTATTTGTCTAATTTTATTACTGTATTTGTGAATCTAGAAGTGGATTTCTGTAAAATTGTACAACTAATGGTCCAACTTCACTTATTGCTTGTTCTTGACTTCGCAGATATGGAGGACCTCAAACTTTTTGCAAAAAGTCAAGGGGCTCCAGAAGCCGATGACTTAAATCATTGGGATGCCAGCTTTTGGAGTGAGAGGCTTCGTGAATCAAAATATGACATTAATGAGGTACGTAGTCATTATCCACTCTATTAATATCAGAATCTGTTCATTACTGTCCCTGCTTGGACTTCTCAAATAGCATCTTGTCTTCCTATATGTGTATGGAGACAACTCCATTATATTATCGGAATCTCGAATGATAAGTAGATTTGTTTTTTTCTTCTTTTATAAAAATAAATTAGTAAAGCTAAGCATTGTCAGTTTTTCCTTGTGATCTGCAAAGAGAGTTAGTAATCGCCAAATACTATTATACTGTGTGGACTGGAGTAAAATCTGTTCTCATGATATTGCTTATTGAAAGTATTTTTCTTCATTGCTCGAGTGTCTCGTTGTGGTGCTGTCTCTCTTATATCACTCAAATTTTCCAAGGTGGATCTTTCTGGATTCAATCCATCTGGGTTCTTCAAAGTATCCTTATCCTCTTCTTAATATAAAGGCAATTTAAAGATGAAATGGATTATTTGGTTGTTATGTACAACCTTTAAGGGAACTTAACTGTGTTGTCATACTGTATCTGTCTGTCTTCAAATTAAACTATTTCATTATATGAAGTAGCATTGACTTGCCACCTTTCTTCATGTGAACAGGAGGAATTGCGTCCTTACTTTTCGTTGCCTAAAGTTATGGATGGGCTTTTCAGTCTTGCAAATAAGTTGTTTGGGATCAAGGTTGAACCAGCTAATGGCTTAGCTCCAGTAAGACATTTCATCTTTCTCCTTTTGTCCCTTTGTTGTTTGTGTCATTATTTATTTATTTATTTATTTTATGTTTAGCTTTTGCATGTTGTGAGTGTGCTGAGAGATATGCACAAATCTAGGTGCGGGATGGTGCATCATATGTTTCTTATTCTAGCTGGCCCATAGAGCATGATTTGATACTAACAGAACACATTTTCCTATATAGGTCTGGAATAGTGATGTTCAGTTTTACCGCGTGAATGATTCTTCTGGAAGCCCAATTGCATACTTCTATTTTGATCCTTATTCTCGTCCATCAGAAAAAAGGGGAGGAGCATGGATGGATGAAGTGGTTGGACGAAGCCGTTTCTTATCTCAAGATGGTTCCTCTGCAAGGCTACCTGTTGCCCACATGGTGTGCAATCAAATGCCACCGGTAGGAGATAAACCAAGCTTAATGACATTCCGTGAGGTAAATACATGAATTTGGCATTTGATACAAACTCCTAAACATGGTTCTGAGTTTCATACAGTGAAGCTAGGCGTTGTTTGATTGACGAGGTTGGAAAATATTTGCTTCTGTCTTTACCTGTCAATGTCAAATAAGATGCTACTTTAACTCGTTTTAGAGAATGGTTTTTCCCCATATATGTAACTGGAGAGAGTGTTTCGAAGTGTTTGATGAATTTGTTTGTCATTAAGTCCTAGCAAACATATTATGACTGGAATTCATCTTGTAAACGACTAAACGTCCTATGTAAAATGCTTGGTGTTTTCTAAGAGGTTGTTATCTCATTGCAAATCCTGTAGGTTGAGACAGTCTTTCACGAATTCGGTCATGCCCTTCAGCATATGCTTACAAAACAGGACGAAGGGTTGGTTGCTGGTATTAGGAATGTAGAGTGGGATGCTGTTGAATTACCATCACAGTTCATGGAGAATTGGTGCTACCATAGGTATGGATCTTCACCTCCTCTTTGTTTAAATGATGAATCACCGTACTGGAGTCTCGTAAAGGGAACAGTTTTAAGGTATCAGTACATTAGGTTTATCTTTCTTACCAGTTATGAACTGCTTAAACTTTTTGAGGTACTTTTAATCCGAGAATATCAGATGAAGCATGTGCATTCTCACAATTAGTATTCCCATTCCTTGTTCTTCCTAATTTTAATTATTGTTGAAAATTGACCCATCAGAAGGACAAATTGGATGATGGGTCATGTTTTACAACGATCATGAGTCTATTCGTATATATGTTGCAGTTAATCATCCTCCATTTTCTTCTGCCATTTCTTTGTTATATCTTCAGCACCATTGAATCAATGTTTTGAGCATTCAGATTATTACTAGCATGCAGTTTAATGTTCTGTGCTCATTTCTGATGCTTATTGCAGAGATACCTTGATGAACATTGGTAAGCATTATGAAACCGGAGAAAGTATTCCCGAAGAGATTTACAAAAAGCTTCTTGCTGCTAGGACTTTCCGTGCTGGCTCTTTAAGTCTACGTCAGGTATAACATCTTTTAATCTTGCTTCTAGCATCATTTATAGCCCTAATTCATTTTTCTGTGCTCTGTGATGCCATGGACATCTGGGCGCTTTTATTATTTCTTCTATTTTGGGCTCTTTTATAGCCCTAATTAACTAAATCTGTCTGCTCTGCGATGCCAAGGACATCGGGGTTGTTTCATTGTTATAGCTATCCAGTCAGTCCACCCAGCTTGTGTAAAGCCAGATTAAGAAACTTTTCTTCGCCTGCCTTTTGTTTTTGCAGCTTAGATTTGCTACTCTTGACCTTGAGTTGCACACGAAGTATGTTCCTGGTGGTTCAGAGTCAATTTATGATGTTGACAGAAGAGTAAGCGAAAAGACGCAAATCCTTCCTCCACTTCCTGAGGATAAATTCCTGTGTGGTTTTAGTCATATTTTCGCCGGTGGATATGCAGCTGGATATTACAGTTACAAGGTAATTTGAGTTGGCTACTTGTAAGCTAGCACCTATTGTAAACAAGCACCGAAAACAGACTATTTATGTTTGCTTTATCATGCTGTGAATTGATCTCTTTTAACTGGGTTGTATACTTGAAATCTTGTAGTGGGCGGAGGTTTTGTCTGCTGATGCTTTCTCGGCATTTGAAGATGCCGGATTGAGTAATGACAAGGTATGTTTTAGGAAATATTCGCCCCTCTGTCTTCTCTTGTGTCATGATTATAGATATTTCAGCTGTTATTACATCTATTCTCATATCTTATACTAACTGATAAATAACAATAGGCGGTTGAGGAGACGGGTCACAGATTCCGAGAAACAGTTCTTGCTCTTGGAGGCGGTAAAGCACCACTTGAGGTCAGTAGTCAGTACTCAGTACCAATAATTCCATGAACTATTAGGTTTCTGGCTTTCTGCATCGCTTATGAACTCTAAGCACCAAACATTCTTTTCTGCTGAAATTTGTATTCAGGTATTTGTGGAATTCAGAGGGCGTGAACCATCGCCAGAGGCCCTATTAAGGCATAATGGACTGTTGCAAGTCGCGTGAGTATAGCCATCCACCTTGTACTCCATGTTCATGCTGTTAGGCTCACTGCACATTGATAGCTTCCTACCAGGAAAAAATACATGGTTATCTTTCGCAGAAGATCATGAAACTTTAGCTCGCTCCATAACCGTGTAGCTTCAATAGTTTGGGTTTAGTACTTTGAATTATTCTGTTCTAATGTACTTTATTCTGTTCTAATTTAGAACTTAAATTATTCTGTTCTATCTATTGAATGAACATCAAGATTTTCTTTTTAACATTTCTAATTCTCTGTGGGTTTTTTAAAGGACTAAGTATATGTGGTTTGCACAAGTGATATATTGATCATTTTAATATGATAAGTAAGATACATTACAATTTACAACCAAGGTTTATGGACTTTTCATAATTTGTCAAACTCCAGCGCCAAAAGGCTCTTCTGAAATCTGTTGACTCTATGCAAAAGAGGCTTAGGACCCTTCAACTTAATTCAGGTCGGTTCAGTTGAGTTAAATTCAGTTCAGGTTTGTGTAGTTGAAATTTATACTTAAAATGAGTTCATTCAGTTCAGTTTAGAAATTTTATTAGACAAATCAAATAGATACTATACTAGATTCTTGATTGTTCCATCTTGGCGAAAACTGAGCCACAATTTTTTAATGCATAGGTTTTTAAGTCATACAAAGTTAACATGGAATTCTGAAGCTCTCTAGAGGCTGGATATTACTTAAAGCCTCTTCTTGTTGATGGACGTGCAATCATCGGCCACGTAATCATCAGACACATGGCAGTAACCAGTGAGGGTGACCTTGTTGATGGAAAGATGCAATCGAAACAAACTCGAACATTGAAATATCATCTGTGGACGGCTTAGGTCTTCGAACCTCTGGCACCGTTCATGCCTGGAGCCTCCACTGCTTCGAGCTTGGTTTTGACCACGTGTCTCAATGGGTCCGGGTTCAAGTCAAGGTTAAAATGAGTATTTTGATGAGTTCAATGTTGGTCATTTGAGTTTGAAGTTTGTATGACAGCCCCTAAAAAGATTTACTGTCCCTGGGCAGGGTCTAGATGAATATGGATCTGGACCTATCACCGGTTAAGACCATTAACCATTCCATTGAGACACTAACAGAAACTATCGAAACCAATAGAACACCAACGTCTTCAAAATTCAAGAATATAGTTATTTATTTGTTAAAATAATACATGTTACATACAAAATCATCGGATAACCATCACATTACGGATCTGGTGAATCTGGGAGACAATATAGAACTAACCATCACATTATGAATCTGGTGAATCTGGGAGACAATATAGTGAATTCTATGAAAAATCTATCAGAGCTCTAGAAAAATTTGTCCACAACCTATATCAAAAACAACACTCACAGTCAAATGGACACAAGCGTGTACCGCCAGCATCCGACTTCCCAAAGCCTAGCTCTTCTTCTGTGTAGATGGTTAGCCCATCTGCAGTTTTCCTCTTCGACCGATGTGTATCATTTTTCAAAACATTTGAGTTTGAGATTTTGCTCTTGCTACTCTTGACTGCTTTTGTCCTATCCTTTGACTTCGCATTTGCAGCAGCTGGTGATTTGGCTGGCTTACTACTCCCTCCGTCCCACAAAACATTACCCGTTAGGGTTGGCGCGCAGTTTAAGAAAATGAATTAAAGTAATGGAGTAAAAATGAAAAAGTAAGTGGGGTAGGTTACTTTTTTAGAATATGTGGTGATAAAAAAGTGTATTGATATTAAAATAATGTTTTAGTGTGGGGTAGTTTTCTTATTTGGTAATGGGTAAAGTTTTGTGGGACGTTCGAAAAGGGAAAGTGGGTAAAGTTTTGTGGGACGGAGGGAGTAGTTTTCAAACTCGATGAGATTTACCCTGTATAAGCAAGCCCCGTCGAAGTGAAATTTGAAACTTCGTGGGCATAGCATACTACAGCAGTTCGAAATTGAACCGACTGAGAACACTGGTTGTAAACTTCACAAACTTACCATTGAAGAAGAGTTTTGTTAAGTCTCTAACCGAGTTCTAGAGTAAAATTTAGCTTTGACATTGGGTTAAGATTAAGACATTAACTTTTTTTACGTAATCAAAACTTCGGTTACTATTACTGGATTAAGCGATTCCAATAACTCTAAAATAGGTCATTTACTAATGGATTTGTGGGCGGTTGCACACAAACATTCACATCAGTTCACCTAAAATCGATTTTGTGCTTAAATATTGGCAAAAAATCGTGAAAACGTGAGCAGAAACCATGCAGCAGGTTTCCTAAATTTGATGGGCCCGTAGAAAAATTTTAGGGAATTATTTTGGCATGTCAAGATTTAAGAATCTCCTAAAATATTTCTAGTAAACTTTTTTTCAACCGGTTTATTATTTTTGAATTTTATGTATAAAATAGGAAATCTGATTTTATTTCATTAAATGCGAAAATTTTTATAGGAAGAGAGTTGAAGGAAAGTTTTCGTGAATGATCTAATTAATATCCATCATGCCTAAAACTAGTACTATTTGCACATTAGCCCACATAAAATTTAAAAGAAAATCAATATTGTGCTTTTGTATTCTCTAAATTTGAACCCACTAGTTAAAAAGTCTAATCTAGTTTCAAAATCGAAGCTAGCTATAAGCTATCTAAAGGTAAAGGAAAAGAAAAATGAAAAAACCGTAAAATAAAAGATTAATAACAACACTTGCCATCATCAAAATCCTCGCATCCGCATCATTAGAGCAATCTTTGTACGTCTCCTGAAACTTCCCCTAACCTCAAATTTGAGGAGAGAGTAGGGAAAAGTGTTGAAAACACTACAACTTCAGGACTCCTAAATATCCGGACCCACAATAATTGAACTCCTATTCTTAGGGAGCTCCTTTATTAATTCTCAAATTTATACCTCCCTATCTTCTCCCTATATCCATATTGAGTGTGATATTGGTGGACCCTACTACCATCCTTTAGTATTTTGTGCGTAAATTCCGAGTTTCGAAGGCCATAATTTTGAGATAAAAGGGCTGATACTATGTAAGATATGCATTGTTCTACTCTAAATGAATCAATTGACATGGTCGTGCACTTTGTTTCGAAAAAGTATGTGATTGGCAA
>JAYMSL010005169.1:0-10370 GCA_036897195.1 Plantago coronopus
TGATCACCAAAAACATCCCCGTCGAAGACCCGAGAGCAAGCAGAACAAGGTCTGGACAACGGGAACAAAGGGACACCCAGTCGATAACTAAGCACGCACATGTAACTCCTGCCATTCAAAGTCTGCCCCAACCCAGAAATAGGCACAACACGCAACCAGTCAGAAGAGTGAGAACCCTGCAGAGACTTCCAAAGGGCTACCTGTCGAGGAGTCAAAGAGAAAACGGATGCAGCAGAAGAAGCAACATTATTATTATTATTATTTCTTTTCTTTTTCTTTTTTTTATCACTTTTTTTTCTTTTCTTTTTTTTTTTAGTTTTGACTTCCCCTAAAAGGAGGGAAATGGAGGAACAAAGTTTTGTGAGGTATGCATTAGGTAGGGGTATGCATAAGCACTAGATTTTGTGATGTATGTAAAGATGCTTTGCTTTAGAAAAAAATAGTATATTTTGTCTAGTAAAATTTGACGGCTCGTGTATTATGTTATTTGACGAGATATGTGAGTTTGAAGTCGGTGTACATTAATATGCCTCCTAAGGTTTATGTGGGGAAGGTGGAAGCACTCAAGTGACTTTATACGTCAAACAAGTTATCATGTAAACTTTGACGGCCAGTTTAGACCGATATGTGACAGTGATATCTGATTTTCAGTGCGGTATGATGTAATATTCTCTAAGATATAGTCTAACGACTTTATGTGTCAAAAACGTGATACGGGACTACGGAGGAAGTGCACTGTTTTGTTAGATGGATTATTGTAGATTAGTAGTCATGCTATTGTTTCACCAATAATGTGATATGCAATCTTCATAAAAGATGTGCTATAATGTCCTGTACAAGTCAATATAAGGACTATGTACAATTTTGATAATTTATGAAGTTACTAGCACTGAGTTGAACTCTGTAGATGTTTGCTTTCCAAATTGTGGCATATAATTGAGCAAATACTTTTAAATGGAACTAAATGTTTGATTTCAAGAAGTGGTACAATGTTATAGAACAGGAAGTTGGGAAGTTGGTAACTACTTCTTCCATCCCGTCCGAAGTCAGAGAATACTTTAGACGGGACGGGACAAGTATATTCTTGAAGGTTTTGGTCATGTTCTTGTTCTTGTATTCCTCTATTTGACTTGGAATGGGGTGTGGTAAAAGTTGAAAATGCATGACATTTATCCATTCATGTTCCTTAAAGTTGACCAACATGCCAAAATCTCAACTTGTATCATTCTTACATCATGTGAAGCATACCTCTAAGAACATAACTCATCTTAGATTAATCTCAACTTTTAAAATATTGATTAAGCATCTAATTCTTTAAGATTAATATTGACTGAATATGCCACTGTGGTTTCATAAGTTTATTCTATTCTTTTCTCTGCTACTGGTCCACAGTAAAATGATTTATGGACAAAGATAGAACACTTGTTTTGGATAAACTGTCCCATATGTTTTTTGTAGGGCAAACAAGGCAAGTTGACAAGTACTACTACATGAAAAGAATTGAACCATGTTTAGAAAGGAAAGCATGATTCTTTTTCTTCAAGAATACTACTATGTCTGTTTTGTCTAGTATTTATAACATCTTTCATATTTTACATATTCCTAGAGTTCTTGTATATTCATTTCCATCTTTTTCCTTTCACTTCATATCCCATCACATTACAATTCTACGATAAATCTAAAACACTAGTCGGACAAACTTATCGCGTTCATACCATTAGGAAAACATGTTAGTTTCTCTTAGCTACTTTGAGTTCACTTCCATCTGGTGTACCAGTGCACTTATCATTATTAATTGAGCCACATATCTTCCGTTGATGTAAGGTTTGTTTAAGTTAAGAAATTCTCACTTATTGACTACTTATAAGTTATACCCCTTCACATACACGTTCTTATAGTATAGTATGGCAGATTCGGAGTATTACCTAATAATCTTTAACGATGAGGCCCTATACAACGAGATTTAGTTATGTGATTCACTCTTTCTCTACTGATAGTGGGATGTTTCCATATACTTTCCTTGTTGTCTTTGTCACCAAACAATGCTTCATTTGAAATGAAGAGCACCAAACATGGTAAATTAGTCTAAAATGTTAGAGTGCTATTCAAGCAAAAGATTGATTGTTGAAAATACTTCATGAGCAGCAAATGATGGATTAGTGCCTAATGTTGTGATTAAGAAAAGTCCAAGGATAAACACACTAGAACCAACTGTTAGCTCGGTTCAATTCACTTGAACTGAATTAAATGAATTTGAACTAAACTGAATTTAAGTATAAAATATAAATATGAACTATGTAAATTTGAACTGAACTGTTAACTGAACTTAACACTGAATTAAGGTGGACTGATCGTAGCATTACAACAACAGAGATAAGGAGAAGGAAACGTGAAAGATTAAACCAATTTTTCATGTCAATTTCAAAGCTTGCTTCATCACACTTACTAAAGAGTCCTTTATTCAATGAACCATGACTCTTTTTGGCATCTTCTTGAAAATACTGGAACAAGAATTTTCTTGGTTGATGAAAATTACTACTTAATTAAATGTATTAACAGTGTCTAAATAGTAAATCAAATTTAATTAATCTTAATCATATTTTTCTATGTTTTGTACTTCTAGCAATTAACTTTTTGCTCTTGCTTTTTGATGGAATGAAGCTTCTTTGAAGCTCACTTTGGTTGTTTTGAATTTGATTGATAGGATATGATATGACCCTTCATTTGTGGTTCTGGGTTCCACGTACTTGATTACATATTTTGCTAATTAGGATTAGTTAGAGATTACATTCTAATTAAACTATAAGTGCTAGATTCATTGCACCTTGTAGTAGTAAACATCACTGTAATTTTATAAGAATGCAAAATCTTGTTTCTCATGCATGCATTTTCATGACCAAGCTAAGACTCAGATTACTGAACTGATTTGAACTAAAATTAACTGAACTGAATTATAGTTAACTGAAGTGATTTACAAATTTAACCTAACCAAAGTTGAACTGAATTAAATGAAACTGAATTTAAATTGAAATGAACACAATATAAACCAACAAACCAACATGAGGGTAAATTGTGTATGTACTTAGAATAATGTACAGGCAGTCAAGGAATAGTGCATAATTGAAGTAAAATATTAGTGAAGTGAGTGTTTATATGTCTCATGCCATCAACGAATAGTACCTGATACTTTTTGATAGAGCAAAATAGTAGGAAAATGTGTTTTACAAAACTTTACTCAGATATATTGAAGTATTTGTAAAGTGAATTGTGAATTCATACGCTGGGAACCTCAGGAGACTGTTTGATTTAATTGAAAATTTCAGAACTGATGAGAATGGACCTAAACTGAACTAAAGAAAAATTTCAACTTAATAAACCTGAACCTTTTTTTTTTTTTGAAACAGCAAAAAAAGTTATTATTATCAAAACGTACGCTACATATTTACATTCAATACCACAACCATCAGTCCCAAACAGTCCCAAACCTGGTGCTACTATATCAACCCCAATTCTCCAACCATCATCTACAAGTTTAATACTCAAAACCCGGTCTACTACGTACCTTGCGCCCATGAGTTAAATCCAACAAAATGTAAACAGACTCATTCAGAACACATAATTTCGCAAGCCTGAACTGCACGTAACTTAAATTAACTTGAATCCAACAGACAATGAGGGTTACGAAAGATTTCCAAACAATGAGTTTTAAACAGTAAAAAAGGGAAGCTAGGTATTTTTATAACAACAAATGCTGCTATTTCCAAGTGTATTTCAGCAAAGCGAAGTCTGAAAACATCTATGATTAGGTGAACTGATTCATTCAAACCACAAAAAAGGCGAATTTACTATGGTTGTATGAAGAAGGATACTAGAACACGATATATCATTCCAAGAGGAACGAATTTAAACGAAAATTCTCTGACATTTAGTAAAAGAACACATGAGTTATACGGTTGCAGAGTTGCGCAGTCAACACCAACTGAATTTGGCTGTATATGTTCTATGATACAAAGACAGGAATATATAACCTAAATCTGCTGAAAACAACTATCGATAAGTCTGAGAGTATCTATTTGCAATTGTCACCATCAAGCCACTTCAGTGTTGGCATTAACTTTGTCAGAAGCGATTTCAGATGGTTGTCAACAACTGCATTTCCCATTATCTCTAACTGCATAATATTCAATTCCTTGAAAATTAAATATGCATCCCAGTGTACCTGTGCATTGACGTCTCCGCTGGTAAATTTGGGGAAATCCCAGTCAGTTCCGACTGTATTAGTCAGAGGAGAAGAGCACAAGTATCTCCTTGTGTCGACAGAGTGAGCACCAATCTCATTATAGGAAATATCCAATACTTCTAATGACTTCAACAATCTTATCGGCTCCAGAGCCAAGAAGCTGGAAATCTTGTTGTTGCTTAGGTTCAGGTAAGTAAGCAATTGCAAAGCCTCCAAACCTGTAGCCATATGTAGTTATATTAATACTATATCCATGAAGTTGCATCTTAGCCATCAAGCTATAAGAGAACGTCCATGATCATGAGATCAGATCTTTAACTTGCCAAGGGTTGAAGATCGTTGGGTGTATTTTGTTGCAGGTTTACATTTGTATCTTGAATAATGACAGGTATGGTAATTCAACAACTTCTATAGACACATATATAGATTACCTTCAATTGACCGTAGCTGGTTGTGACTGAGATCGAGCATCTGAACCCACAATAAGCCTTCCATACTCCCTAACCGTGATAAGGAGAGACCAGTCAATCTTAAACATAAACGAGGCTTCATAATTGTTGATGACGACTCTTTGTATTCACTGCAGTATTTCAATAAAGACTCCGTACTTGAAGTCACCTGCAAAACCAACAAAACCAATTAGCTAAGATGGAACATAAATCAACTTTACCTTACATAATTATAATAGTAATACACTTATGAAACGTGTAATGAAAAAGTTGATTTAAAAAAGGAATATAATGAAGGGAAGAAAAACATGACGGTGCAAACGAACAAACACAACCAACAGATCGATAGTAGAACAGAAAAAAAAGGAAGCCGAAATGGGTATTTAACAGGGCGATATCAGCAAACAACAAAATAAGGATCATTTCCATATCGTTTATACAAGTTAGCCAAATAATAAAAGCAGTGACAAGGTATACATCTATAAAGCCTACCGTTAAAGTTGAATGAGATACGCCATGATCTAGAGTAAAAGCAAAAACAGGTACCAAATCACAATGTACAAACAAACAAGAATAGCAAAGAAGGTTCTATGACATTTTTAAACTTTAACCTAATGACATAACATATAAAAACGCGCAGTTCAAATGCCAAAGAGTTGATTCAAGGTCATTTCTGAAGCAAAGTCCAGAATCCTATATTCAATACGGATCTCTAACTAACCGACACAGATGTAATACACAATATTGCAACAGATATTATTATGATATCTGTTAGATGTACATTCTGATTCTCGCTTTCCTAGAGAAACAACACCAAGGAAAAAAGGTTCACCTGCTTCCATAAAGCTAAGCTATATTCATCCTCGTAGTAACAAGAATGTGAGGGGTCCATTTTCTTCAAATCATGATAGAGGGCAAGAATTTCTTCATACTGAAACGCAGTGCTATCATTTGGTCTCCCATATGACACAAGTGTGTTACGCGCCATCAGCAATCTTGCAAGAGTAAGTTTCCCAATTTTACTATATAGAGAAGAAGATACATGAGAAATGTGCTTCCAAATAAATATACTTCACAAATAAACATGATAATACTGCGTGAGTCAAGTTTTACCAGTTTGTCGTTGACAACAGTTCCTGACAGTGAACTATTTCATCGGAAATAGTCTTCATACTCCACTCTGAAGCAGTTGGCTTGTTCTCCGTTGTGATTTTTAATTTACTCAGCATATCAAGCACTTTTGCATCCTCAGATTGTGCAGTATGAGGTTGAAACATTACATCAGGTGATATTCTTTCTGAGGTTCGTATTTCAGCATTCGTTTGATCAACAGAAGGTCCAGAAACTGTAAATGATATATGTGATGTACTGCAGGACATGCCACTTGAAGAAGTAATGCCAGGAAATTGTGCAGCGATAACCTTTACAACGTATGTCTTCGACGAACTAACTTCGTCAGGGAAGTTTAAGTACGTCAACCAGGCCTGGGCAGAACCACTTTTATTTGCTGAAAGTGGACTCCATATATGATCAGCAGCAGCGAGAAATTCACATTCAATGGTCACAGTAGAAGAGCATACACCTTCCACAGCTTCACTGAAATATAAAATGATGGGGAACTTTCTATCTTTGGATTGAAAGGTTAATGTTGGCAACGAGCTCAAACCATCTGACAAACCTTTAACTGATAAAGACAGATTACAGCCAATTGGAGGCCATGAAGAAAGTAATTGAGGCTCTTGCTTCAAAGTCTGGTCCAGAAGCCATAGATGATAAAACCAACCACTTTGATCATCAGGGTCAGTGAAGAGAGCATTACGTACAAACTCAAATTCCTCTCCGAACACATTCTCTTTACTGAAAGATTCTTTTCCTTTAGCCTCAAGTAGACGAGACAAAAGCATGCTGAAATAATATATGATATATACAGGTAAGGCACAGAGAAAAAGCCATAAAAACCAAAATGAGGAAGAAAAAAAAAGTAGAATAATAAATCAGAACACTTCTACTCAACGTCAATGAGAAAAGAAAGTTACTTAAGAAGTTACTGATGAACCCCAAGGATGGTTCTGGCTATTTATGCATTATATTTCAATAGCACTGAATTATAGATGGCTAACACAGACTTCTAACCAACTTTTATGCAGCTCTATCACAATAATCTTTCCAACAATTCTCTGTAGTTAAGAAAATAAGTCCCAAAGTTATGTGGAAGTTACATAAACTCATCTTCCTTGATGAAAAATTTAAACTCAAAATCAACAACTAGGTACATCCAAATGTTTTTTATGACAACTATAAAATGTACCATATTAAGTTGTTATGTAGATTGATATCAGGGTCATGGTGCTTTGGAACATTCCGGTTTTAGAATTGGTGACCATAGAATTTCTCCAAAATCATGCACTATTCATTTTATCTGTTTCACTTCATAATAACATGGATCCTACACAACTGACGTCACTAATTTGCTTAAACATAGACATGAAGAGAAGTATCAGAGAAAATAGAAAATCAACAGAAACCTGACAAAAGTGGGGCAAATGGATTATAAAGTCAAAATAAGGTCTTGATAGACAAAACTCTCACAAGCAAAATAAAATTTTGTGGCACCTTTATAGCCAGCTACTTCTACATCAGATTTACAAATTTTATTACTTATGATCATTGCCCCCATTAAAAGCAATCAGTTTCCATAAAGATTGGTTTCAGAATTGGACATTAGTCTGTGTGTTTGATTAAGTCCATCCATCAAACGTAAATAGAAGTCCTTATGTTTAACTTATGGTGGCTCTTTCTCTCTGCAGTTTTCGCAATTTATTCTAACTTCTATTTCTTCATATTTACTTGTCCTCTTCTTATATCCAAGCCCCCATTACAAAATAAACCCCCAACCTGAACACCCTTACAGTGCATATTTGTACAGTCTTTCAATTAACAACAGTAACTCCAGATGCACAGAGATTGTATGCCTGCAATACCAGAACTAGAATATACTTAGATATTAACAATCAGCATACAATACCTTCGATTATGCCAGGCCGAGTAATTACTAAAATTGTCGTATATCATATCCATTGTGTACTGAAGTTCTTCTTCATCAGGAATTTCCTTTAATTCTGTTATGAATCTGAAAGAAGACTTTAACAAAATGAGATCAACATGAAGAGCATAAATGGTTTTACAGAATTGACAAGAGATCTCAGATAAGGATAACCACCTCCTATAGTTCCAAGCATGGAAATTTCGTGCATCCAACTTCTGGAAGTTGCCTAGAAGCTGCATTTCCATGTCGGTTGAGGAATGACCTTTGCTTAGGATCCATTTGCGGTGATGCCATGCACCGTACGATTTAAAATTCCTCTTCAATGCATTCTCTACCTATATGAAACATGACATACATCTATCAAGTCTATCAGGTATACTTCAAATATGACACATATCTGCTCTAAATAGAAATCAATACTAGAAAACATATTATGCCACACAGAAAACTACTCACAATTTTCAATTCTTCGTCTACGATGGACTGAACCGAATCAGAATCAGGTGCACTCTCGAGAAGCTGTTGTACAACAAGTTTGCGGTAATTCCAACCCGTGTAATGCTCAGGGTTTGTAACTAATAGCCTTTTGCTGATTTCTATGGCCTCTGTGGTGTAACTGCAGTAATTTCCATCCAAATCAAAGAGAAAATAAACATCAAGAAGGAAACGAAATCATCATAAATCAAACAAAAAGTATGCAATGAAAGCTACGAACATCTTGTTTCGGTGAAAGTGAAGCAGCTGCGATTGGAGCTCGCCAAGTTGAGCAGCTTTCAGGGATGAAGCTTCTTTTTCTTCTTGAGTTGGGGCTTTCCGCGAAACCCCATGCATCTTGTTCTCACTTCTCTTCTGGACAATGGAGTTGGCTGCGAAAGATGGCACTCAAGTTCAAGGGTAAAGGGGCCGAAATAACTACAAGGAAAAGAGTTCCTCAGTCTACTTAACAAACTCAACTCAATATTAGCCTTCCATCTCAAAGGATATAGGGACCTTGTATCATAGCGGCCCTCCACTCACGCTAATATATATGCTTCGATATGCTAAATATTAGTATAATGAACTGGCCAATAAAGCTGAGCATTCCAATCACAATCATGTATGAAAAGTTGAAAAAACAATTCTGCATCTTTTCTCAAATCAGCATACGAATTTTACTGAATACTAGTAACAAAATCTTAATCCAATAGGAAACTAATTTGAAATTCAACTAATTACTAACCCAATCTTTCTGAAATCAGCATAGCTCAGCTATTTTATAAAATACTAACACAATCTTGATCCAATAGTAAACTACTTTGATATTTTACTAAAAACTAACCCAATCCTGATCCAATAGTAACTATTTCCACATGAGTTTATATTGACCTTTGAGTCAAATTTGAACTGTGAAAGTCACCTAGTGTACCTCAAAATTGCCAAGACGTCTATTTTACCGCATCATTTAGCTCCAGCCAGGAACACGAATATAAGCAGAGATATAATCGAAAAAAGGGAAAATGGAACTAAAAAAAGATTGAAGCTTTATCAGAAATGTGGATCACAAACAAGACAAGAAACCAAATTATCTATTGACCAATTTTTTGAACCTGGATACCATATGCTGTTATGACAAACTAAATAAGCGACGTCAGACTGACCGGCAACTGTGAGCCGAGAGACCTCCCAACGACAGATTGGCAGACAGCTACTTTATATAAAATATAAATCCAAGATTTTTTTGCCAAATCCCCCATTCAGACGAATAAATGCATGCGTCCGAGAGCTGGATAAGGCCCCAATTCTTTGATGAATATTTTCCAAGGTACTATCAACGATGTCTCTTTTTTACTAGAGAAGCCGAACAGATTGAAAAGGGAAGTGGAGATTGTTACCTGAGCTAGTCCTGCAGATCGGTGAGATTGAGACTGTGTCGATTCGATTGGTGGTGCTGCTAGAGAAGGCGAGTGGGTTTGGGGATTTGTTAGACTCAAGTCCTATACTCGGTTAGTGTCTTAGTGATACGGCACGGCGGAATTGGAGGCACTGAGACATGGATTGAAATTCGCCTGGGATCGGCGTGTGCCGAAGATTCAAATCGAGCTAGATTCACAAAAGGTGTACTGGATGGTCACCGGGGAGGAGGTCGGAGCTAATGGTTGGTGTGAATGAGTGACGCAATCTTTTGGAGAAGCCTTGGGTAGCCGATGCCTTGGCGGGGTAAAGTTGACGATGATGCAGGTGGAGGTTTCTTTACTGAAGAAGAAACTGGTAGGGAGAGAGTATTAATCGTGTTTGGCATTATTTGAAACTCAAATCGTGGCTGGAGCAATTAGTACATTATTTGAAACCCTATCAACAATACAAAACCAAATCAATCCAAATCCGTAACAATCAAACTCAAATTAGCTCAATCTACACTCAGAAATCGTGTAAACAACATAATTCTCTAAACTTTAAATTAAAAGAAAAAGAAAAGGAGAATCACCAGCTTAGGTCGGACGAGATGCGGCAGTGCTGCGACAGAGTGAGCGGGACGAGGTGGTGGCTGCCGCAAGCTGGTAGCGCGCGCTGGTGGTCAATGGTGAGCGGACGAGGTGGCAAGCGGGGGGGGGTGGAAGAAGCCGCGTGGTGGGTAGAAAAAGCCGCGAGCTGGTGG
>JAYMSL010005170.1:0-10370 GCA_036897195.1 Plantago coronopus
CTTGTGTCATTTGTGTGTGACTTTATCATTTTAACTAAAAAAGAAATCAGCAGAAAAATGTTCTTGTTTAAATATATGTTTTCATATAAATACATCTTAAAAATCTTGATTTGAAATAGCCAGTGTACTTACTTAGATCAATATATTTGTGTGGAATACCGTCTTTCAAGAGATTTCTTCTTGAGACTTCTTGTATGTAAATGTAAAATTGATAAAACTCGATAGCATGACTTAACAAGTGATGTAGTGAGCTTGTGAACATGACACGTGTCCAGATGATCTAACTGGCCCTGCTATTTCTCCCCTTGTGTTATAAAAGCTTGGATTGTACCTCTTTGCAACATCATTGCTCAACCAATAAGATCTTATTTTCCCAGATAGTCAGTTTTCACTACATACATTAAAAAAAAACTGTTTAACACGCGTTAGTAAAGACTTAAAACACCTAACCAGCTAACTAAAAAACAGTTTTCTTTCCTATGTTATTAGAAAACACCCTCTTCTCTAATAACTGGTCATTTGCATTTCAATTTTATATGACAGGGATTGATTCGGAACAATAGGTATCGTGAATTCATCCAAACGTTCCACTAATCGACGAATTCCCAGTCTGATCGTAACGATTAACAAAGGGTACGTTTCCGGCTTCCTTTACGTGATGATGAAAAAGTTTGGGGCGAAAAATAAAGAAGGAAGGATGTTTCTGCAAAATAATGAACTAGTCTGAAATAAGGAAGAATCGTGTAGTGGTGAAATTGAGGGGAGAAGAATACTTGTCCAGAAATGCATCGACATCAATCATGTAATCTTGGCCCAAGAAAGTGACTAATCGAACCCAATTATTCAAATGCCTCATTACATTCCAAACCCATCCAATAATCAATCAATGACCTTTTCATTCATTTATTTCTCAAAAAATGGACGAGATTACAACACAAATTAGGCTACCCGAGTTATACGTTAAAATCAGGTTTGTTCAGTTCAGATACATTATGTTCTTTTTAGTTCTGTTCGGTTCTGATTAGTTATGTTCAGTTCAAGTTTGCGTAGTTGAGATTTATATTTGAAATAAGTTAAGTTCAGTTCAGGCCTTTTCAGTTCTTTTATGTTTCGTTAAGAGATTTTCAATCTGTTCAATGGTTTATAATTAGATGCTAGGGGCATAACCACCGGTGCACCCACACAGAAACATGTCAAGTGTCTTTTTGTTGGTTTTTTTTCAAGGAAATTTTTTTTTATGCAAACTTAATACACGTGTCGCAATCTGGAGGATTATCAGGGGGTGTCGTAGTGGTGATGTCCCTAACATCTAAAAAAAACCTGTTCAATTCACCTGAAATCTCTGAGATGAACTTAACTGAATTCAATTATAAATTTGAATTACGCACACCTGAACTGAATGAACTTGAACTGAACTCAACTGAAATTGAGGCGAACTGAACACGTCCTCACAAAATTATTTGTTGGTTGAATTATAGTAGTAGTGGGTTATGTTCTTTTTAACTGAGGATTTCGGAACTAAACTGAACTGAACTGAACTGAACTGAACTGAATGAATTTGAAGTGAAATACAAATTTGAACTAATCAAATCTGACTAAATGACAACGAAGCGCAGCTCAGTTGGTAAGACGCTTCACTTCTAACCAATAGGTCGGGAGTTCGAGTCACCCCTTTGCCGTTTCAGAAAAAAAATCTGAACTAAATGGATCTGAACTTAAGTTGGAAGTAACAGAGGATAATGAGAGAGAAGAAAGTGAGCTCATGTAGAAACTACCACTCGAATTTCAGTTAAGTGTCCCTGTTAAGGATTTGGCAATGTTTAGTGGCTCAAAATTAAAATGGGTGTTGAGTGAAAGAAAGTATTTGTTACACAAATGACAAGACTTTTGAGATAACAACCTTAAACTAGACATTTTGCAAGTGATGCAAACCAGAAACATATTACATGTTGTGTGATAGAACCCCCGAACGAACCTACCCTAGATTCTCTCTCGTCAAGTAAGGTAGAAGAGAGAGGACGTAGGATTTGTTATTTCTAATTCCGTTCACATTAAGAGTACCCTTTAGGCCAGTGCAATTACGAATAACATGGACCATACATATTTTCGATACGATATGATGTTGTCCATTAATGGACGGAAGGTCAAATTCGTTGGAATTTTCTTTTCGACCCAGTTTCTTTTTTTTTTTTTTTTTGAAGCGGCAAAGCGAAGATCAATAATGGTTCTCATTTTCCTCCGAGATGACTCGAACCCGACCTATTAATTAGAGGAATAGCGTATTATCAACTGAGTTACGCTTCGTTACTTTTGAGATGTGTGATATTACACGTAACTTTCCCCAAGTTTTGGGATGGTTCGGGTCTGCTACAAGTTGTAACGACCTTACCCTTTAAGGCTCTGTTCTTTTGAACTTAAGTTCAGATCCATTCAGTTCAGTTCAAATTTAGTTAGTTCAAATTTGTACTTCAATTCAGATGCATTACAGTTCAGTTGAGTTCCGAAATTCTCAGCTGACAAGAACAGAGTCTAATCCAGTAAAGTTACAAATGATAATAACATGACTAATTGGCATATTCATCATCCGGTCCAAGTATTCGAAATATTACACGAACTTCTGTTTACGTTTAATACCATTTCTTTCTCCTGATCCTTTTGTCTTAAAACTAAAAGAATTGAGCTACTTGCATTAACTTATTCGCCCTGCACTAGTTTGATGCAGCAACAATATATATTAATATTATATACATACAGTACTGTTTCATGGCATAAACGAATATTATTAATCTGGTAATAATTTCGGAAGCAGCAGATTGAATGGATGAGGTTAAAAGGAAGAGCATGAAACAATTTAGTTGTTTGGTGGTTGTCGAGAGATCGATCAATATCCAGTCAACAAGTGCTCATTCGTGCTATATTTGTTAAGTATCCCTGAAAGGCCAAGATTCCCAGACAAGTGTTTTTAATCTAGTAAGCCCCAATGAGGAACGGAATCAGGAATTAAGTTTACGGGAACGAAAGTGATGTTTTACCAATTCAGGGGTGAAACACTAAAAATTTTGAAAGTCAGGTATAAAATAAACAAATTTTCGCCCCCTATGTCTCCACCCCTGGGCCCAATTCACTTACGCTTAATTTCAGTTGAGTTAAGTTTATTTTAAATTTGCATAATTTAAATTTATATTTAAATTCAGTTCATGTAAGGTTAGATTCATTTAGTTCAGTTTAATTCTTAGAGAGCCTAATCTTATTAAGTCAGTTTAAGTCTGTTCAATTCAATTCTGATTTTTAAGTGAACTGAACGGACCTATTACTTATTAGTTAAAGTGGAGATTGTCATGATTATATTATGGAGTGTGTGTCCTCATATATATAAAAAGCAGGATGATAATTATATGATTGAAAGATTAATGATTGATCAGTTTCAGATACTACAAAGTTTTGTTTAGTTTTATACTCGTAGAGTCGTAGAGGTAGAATATTTAGTAGTTAATTGGAACAATCAACGTAATCTATGACTTCAGATGTTTCAATAACTTACTTTTAGGGTAGAGGTACTAGACCATCTAAATGGAATCTTCATCATCATCATAGGCATTTTCACTTTAAAATGAATTGATTAAAACAAAAATTAATTTTCATTATAAGGGTAACCGAATAGTAAGAGTGATGGAGTAGCATAGGAAATGTTAGAAAGTTCGAATTCTGGCGGAGGTATAAAGTGATTTACACATTTCATGCTCGAACATGATAAATGACATTTAGGAAAAAAAATTGTAAATTACGCAAGCCTTTCCGATGATTTCAAGAACATTTTTTTGCAGGTTACATTTAAAAGTGGACAATGTCATACAAACGAGATCTGTATAGTCCAAATCATACGTTAATTACACTATCAGAATGGAAACATTTCAAACCAACAAAGGGTAGGGATGGTTGGTTTCAGGATATAGTTATCTTCATTCAGAGGCTCGAGGAACACATCGGGTAATTTAAGGAGAGTTGATTGTGATACCAGAATCCTTAGATGGCTAATCACAATAATATGAGACATTTTAGGTGATTTCTAAAGTAAACTTGGATTTTAATCAAACATTATATACAAATGATACGTGTGTGGACAAAACTCCAGCTTCGATCAATTGGCCTCTTATAATTACTCTACCACTACCGGACTGTTAAGGTCGCTGATAATGCATTATCCAAATCACGATATGCAGGAATTACCTTGTATTGCTCTAACAGGAGGAGAATTGTTGTGACATTATTAACTAACGAGTTTATATAAATTCTCAATTGAAAACTATGTGTACATATGTGTGGTCAAAATGGGTGATCAATACTTTCCCCGAGGAACAAAGAACATTATAATATAATATTGGATTTGAGATTGATACCCAAGTTAGTACACATTATTTTACGCGTATAACATTGACAATTGACGTATATAAACATGGTACAAATAAATAAATGTATTTAAAATCTCCAATACTCCAACGACCAATCAAATTTAAAATTGAGATGGTATAGTACAAAAATGAGTGTATCCAACAATACAACTGCAAAGTGTATATAGCACATTAAAGAATGATGAAGATTTGAAAATAGGAACAATATTAATTAATTAATTAATTAATTAATTATTATTAATTAATAATCAGAAAGAAAGACACATTAATCTATCTGTTAAACCATGAGGTCACATGCAAATCATTTTCTGGGAATTAATAGCAGCAGCTGGTGAGATTCTGATTCCCAATCATAATCATCCACAAATACGATCCTCACTAAACAAAACATCTTAATTAATTGTTTGTACCTATTCTTTTTGTTAGTTTCAGTATAACAAAACACAGGATAATATTCATCATCTAAGGATATTTCACTTTGTTTATGTTAAAAGATAGCGACATCGACCTCTTAGTTAAATGTTCGAAATCATGATCAATTCGTGTATTCAGGGACGGATCTAGAATTCAAATTTACGGAGGGCGAAATTACCTATGACGATGAGACAAACCTTAAAACTTTGTGAATTTAGCCTATAAAATTTTTTTTTAATCTTTTTCGTATTTTTTGGGGAGGACGGCCCCATATGCCCTCCCTGGCTCCGCCCCTTGGTGTATTTACATCAGGTGCCATTAACGTTGGAGGTTATTCATATACTCAAGAATGAATATCCGTCCAAACAATACCCCGATAACTTTTTTGGAATGCACGCATCAGAGTGGGAGATTAATGGACACGTGTCACCATCTCCCTTAATCTGAGATAATAGAGAACTCTCAAAAACATCAAGTCAAAGCTTGACATCAAGGCACAACTTGCAATATAATAGACAAAATAGATGGTGACACCTATCTCATTCACCTCTCTTCTCCGACACGTGCATTACACACGTAAAATCCGACTAAAAAACCATCGAAGTATATTTTTTGGAGGGGTAGCCATTCTTGAGTATATGGAATGGGCATATCCATTATGTAGTATAAAAAGCGATAGTGTTACACTCTGTGGTACATTTTTAAGCAATTTTTCGTAGTTTGTATTTGACCGGTCTCTGTAGACCACGGGAAAGAGTTGTACATCAGTATGAGATGTACGTATGTCCCAATTTAAACAGGAAATAAGTTTGTTCGTACCACATCATAACCAATTGTACCTCTAAGTAGTGAAAACATAACCTCTCAATGATTATATACTCCGGGTATAATCCATACACCATATACAATATGTATGTCTCGTACGTGGTTTCTAGACTCTCTACTATTACTCTTTCAGTGGCTCTAAAAGTTGTTACGTCTCTCTCCAATTCATCACGTATGTTCTTGTAACGTATCCGAATCAAAATCATCTCATTTCACTTCCGAATTTCGAAATTAAGAAACAAAATGGGTGGTAGAAAAATAAAAATACCGGACCTATGAAGTGGTGACAGAATACGATGATGTTGCAAAGTAGCAGGACAATAATTTCTTCTGAGATCCATAATCCAACAAAACAAATCGGTACCCAAATAATCCAACACCACTAACATCCATTTGATTTTATTTGGGAAATTTCGTCGGTAAAATTTGGTACACTAGTTTTAATTTCGACTTTGCAGTACTACTACTATGATTTATTTCACCGGTCACCTCAACTCTGTTGAGTTTGTCTATTGGGTGCCAAGTACAGTTCGATTTGTTTCATGCCTTTTATCATTGTTGTTGTGGACTATATCGATTCGCACCGATAGTTAGAATATCTTCTCTTTGTGGTAGAATTAGGGTTCGCCGACCATGTGGTGTAATATGTTCACGCACAAGGGCAGGAACTTGGTGGAGGTGGGGAAGGGAAGGGTAGTGTACACCAAAAAAGTAGTGGATGCGGATTTCTAAACTTTTTAAAAGATACACTACAATGTTTGACAATTCTTACGCCTTTATCTATTTGATCAAATCTCTATATTAACAGTTCTTTTATGAAGTTTGTCTGTGGCTTCACTCTTACTTGTGCACGTGTACTTATACATTTACGTTTTCAATTGACAAAAGTTTATTGTACATCTCATGTTTAGCGTGATGTGAGTGTCACTACTCACGATAGTCTATAAATGTATAAGTTGGAAATCGGAGAACTACAGTATATTTCGATGACGATTGTTGTAAAAAAAGATAAACAAGAAATCAACAAGATTCATCCACACCATACATTAAGAAAAGAACCACATTTCAGGAAACTTACTTAAATTTATAATAAGTTTTCTAAACGATAAGTATCTAACTACAATACTACTAGCTTCTATATAGAGTATCTTATTATAATTACGATATACTCATGCTAACTTCATAACTCCAATTAAAATTACTTTATGTCTCTGTTGGGGATCAATCCCTGCCTTTTCATGTACTACTCCGACTTACTTGCCACTCGAACATCCTTATAACTCCGATTTTGTAATTAATTGTACGGTTTGGAATTTGGTAATAATTGGGCACGTTTGATGTAGTTGTGAGAATATTGATGACGAGCTAAAAGAAGAAAAACAAGAGGTATCAAATAGTACAAGATGTCCATATACAAATACAACCATGAATGAATGTATGTTGTTTGGCCTTGCCTTGGGTTCCTCCTATTTAAGATTCTTTCACACTAACACAAGTGCTCCACCATCAAATTTTAATCATCAAATTTATTGTACTTTTAAAACTATTTTAATACTACTCCACAAAATACATTATTATTGCAGTTTTAAAAGTTTAAAATACACCAACTAACTAATAGCTTGTCTCGGCCAAGGTTCTGGGAAACTGTCTAAGTTCACTCAATGTTTACATTACCCAGCCAGCCGCCAACCCCAAGCCGTCACTTGCAATGTAAGTATGTAACAACCATACTCTCCAAATAAACCGAACCTTTTTAATGAGAAGTCGAGTTTACCTTACTAGTTTCAGTATGCTCCTGTACTTCACTGTAACAGTGCATTTACTCTCTTTTTTCCTTTGTGAAATGTCTATAGACGGGAGCCTACTAACAAGTTTAGTGGTCTTAGAATTGAAATCAGAATATAATAACTTTTTAGCCAAGAAGGCTCATAATACTAGATACATAAAGACGATACATGCAAATTAACATGGTGGTCTCCGGGAGAGCGCCCGGGTGGGGCTGACAAAACGGGGCCCGGCTTCCCTCCACCCATCGCAAAACCGCTGCTTCCAAATTTAGTTAGGTGATCTGCGGCTTCGTTGACTTCCAGATAGTCAAAATAAAAGTACATAGTCTGAAATTGCCAGGCCAGGCGCCATACGTCAAGTAGTATCCCTCATGTGTTGCTACTGGGTGCGTGGACCTATTAACACGAGAAATTACACAACTTGAGCCAATGCAGCATATAACATATTGTAAATTTAACTGAAAGGTCTGAGTAAGTTCTATTCTAAGTGTCCAGAATTCTGCGGTGTTGTTGTATGTTGTCTTTATGAATTCAATTAAGGTTTGAATGAACTCTTCCTGATAATCTCGTTGTGTCCTTACATTAATCTTCACGTGATACTGCAATTCTTGCCCTCATCATCGAATTTTCCAAACTAACAACATATACACTATCAATAATTCTTCTCCGAGTATACCAAAACTAATTCAATATAATTGTTGTAAAATTCATGTAGTAGGTAAGGGTGTAGATTATGGTCTTATGGAATTGGTTCGAGTATATGCCAATAGCAGTGTAAAATTGTAAAGTGTGGTGGGCCGGTTCAGAACTCTTACCTGACCAGCTGACCTCACCTGTCACCCACCCAGCACACTATTAGCATCCCAGCTTGATTGAAAGTGAAATAGACTTTCTGAGTATCTCGACACCCAATTAGGGTGCTGGGTTAAACTTTTAATCGAGTACAAAATTAAATTTATGTCTAATAATAAGTCAAAATTAAGATATTTATTTAAATTTTATATACTCAAACTCCAATTACTTTTTTTGAAGAAAGAATTCTCAATAACTCAAACACATAACCTAGTATCAATCAATTCATTTGTTACCTTAACACAACAACTTATACATAACCACATAATTATTCATCAATAATTATTGTGATAAACAGTACTAATCATCCATCTGTAGAATATCCAGCCATCATTACACTATTTTACTACAGCATTACCAATAGCCATCCACAATAATTCAACAAATGATTCATAATTAACATATTCACATATAATTTACTTTACAAAAACTAGAAAGAACACTTATTTGTGGACTTTTAAAAAGCCCACCTAATAATATCATAATATGCGATGTTATTAATATAATGTTTAATGTTACCAATATTACTAATATGACATATTATTAACAATGAACATTGTATTAATAACATTGTATATTATGATGCGATTAGGTGGTATTTTTAAAAAGTCCACAAATAAGATAACATATTGGTAACATTGGACATTATATTGATAACATTGCATATTATGATGCCAGTAAGTGGTCTTTTTGAAAAGTCCACTAATAAGTGGTCTTTCCCAAGTTTTTCTCCTCCTAGAATATGTCATTCGTTCCCTATTATTCACGTCTTAATCGTAATATCCAGTTTTCGCGCGATTGGTTTTGTTGAAGGATCTGTTATCTATGAAAACCCTGGAAATATAATTTTGAATTTGATATATTGAAATCATTATATCCAATTCCAGCAAAACCTGTAAACTAATCTTTTCCCTTTAATAATGACAGGTAGTAATATGTTGAGCACACCTTGCCCAGCAGGCACTAATATTACTAGGAAATCAGTTTAGGAATTCAATACCAGCAAGGCAACTATATATGATAATCAGGGCAATTCAATATATACAACAATTAATTCCCAAAAACAATACAGTCTTCAATACCAGCAAGGCAACTAATTGAGGTATTCCTGTCTGCACTGTAAATAGGAAGATTGATTTCTTGGTAGACAGGAAATCCATAGAACTACCCTATGCCTGTTGCTGAGGGGCTAAATTTTGCAGCTTAGTTGGCAAGTTTTCTGATATTATGTATTTATGTTCACATTCCTTAGGTCAGTTTGTTGGTATATGCATGTAACAATGCATCATAATTTGCCATTTTGGTAGCACAGAGGCTGATTATTGTGTATGTTTGCTTATCTCTCAGTAGATTGAGTGGGCATATGAGAAGCCTAAGTTCTGTATAAGAATGCGTGAAAGGCTATGATTCTGGGTACCAATGTTGTGAAGTTGCTTAGGGGGCGGTTTTTCAATGCCAGGGGGCAACTTTGTAGCCAAGTATGCACGAATCTCCCGAAAAAGTTTCATAGGGGGCGGTTTATCAATGCCAAGGGGGCAAGTTACATGAGATTTGCCCTGAGAATTTCTTGTTGCCAGCTCAGTTTCCAAGATTTGAAGGCAACTAGTAATTTCAATGTGAGCTAATATATGATTTCAAATTTGAGATTTGTTAACAATAAAAGTTGCCAACATGATTTTAAATTTGAGATTTGTTAACAATAAAAGTTGCCAAGCAGACTTACATATAATTTAAACAATGCAATCTAGGAGTTGTAATATTGTAGAAATCATATTGTTATTGTAAAAGAAAAAAAGAAAAAATTGGTCTGGAAACCATTCGAGGTGACACGCCGTCGTCAGCTTCTGAAGGCGGGAAAACACTTGGCTAGAAATGCATAGTACAAATAAATACAGTCAAAGCTCAAAGCAACCCATTCAATATAGTAAGCTATCTGATGAGGAACAATGATATGAATAATATGACAATCTGGGATTCTTAACGGATCGTGTAATCACTTTCCGAACAAGATAATTCGGCCCTATTTTAATCACCGGATTGCACGAATTTCTTACAGGAATAATCCGAGAAGATCAATCGAATT
>JAYMSL010005171.1:0-10368 GCA_036897195.1 Plantago coronopus
ATGTATTATACTAAATTACTAATCTAGATGTACCCTTTTATTTTGCGAAAACTTTTGCGATATATTTATGTTTTTTGTTGTTTAAACCACCCGCTATCCTCCCGCTTTTTTTGTTAACCGACCCGCGACGGTTAGGAAAAAAACATACCCGCCGCGGTTAGTGGTTTGGATAACCCGCCGTAGGCGGGTCGGTTAGAAATTTGGTAAATATCCGCCCGTACCCGCCCGCGTACACCCCTAACAGTAAGCATAATGAGCTGAATAAAGTGAGTTTCAAAACCCAATTTTTCTGACACTCGCTCTAAGAAAACCCATTCTACCCGATCATATGCCTTACGCATGTCAAGTTTTAGGGCCATATAGGAATCTCTGCCTGTGGTTTTATTTTTCAGGTAATGATTTATCTCATATGCAACTAGGACATTATCAGTGATGAGACGGTCAGGGACAAAGGCTGATTGAGTTTTAGAAATTATAGTATTCATATGAGGTTTAAGGCGATTTGTAATAGCCTTAGACGCAATTTTGAACACTACTACTGAGACTAATGGGACGAAACTGAGTGATGGCATCAGGATTTTTACATTTAGGGATTAAAACAACATGAGTATGGTTGAGTTGAGGAGGTAAAGTATGCGTATTCAGAAGATTCAGTACACAAGTAGTAACAGAAGTGCCCACAATATTCCAAAAACGCTGGTAAAAAAGTGCAGGGAGACCATTAGGTCCAGGGGATTTAAGGGGATACATAGCAAAAAGAGCAGAACGTACCTCATCCGCTGTGAATTCCCTTCGTAGGTCCTGATTAATGATTGGCGTGACTCTCGACTCCATGACTCCGATAACATCATTTATACTGTCTGCAGTCGGCTGGATAGATGTATAGATGTTCCGAAAATACTCATTTACCAAGTTCCCCATTACCACATGATCAGTCTGCTCAACACCCATATGATCTTTGAGTTTCAAGATCTCATTTTTATGTGCCCGTCTCGTAGCCTGTGAGTGAAAAAAAACCGAGTATTCATATCCCCTTCCGCCATCCATCTAGTTTTAGAGCTTTGTCACCACATCAATTCCTCAATATCTAATTTTTCATCTAATTGCCGAGAGATCTCCTTTCTACGCTGCCGGATGGGTTCTGTTTGATGTTGGCACTGCAGTCTATCTAATTCGTCCTTACAATATTGGATTTCTCTCTTTACCGAGCCAAATTCCACTCGGCTCCATCCCTCTAACTCTGATCGACACAGCTCCCTATTACCCACAAAATCTCGATCAACACTCCAGCTATCTGATATCAGTTTGTGACAATCAGTGGATGTCAACCACATCTCCTCAAACCTGAAGATCCGTCTCCTCTTTCGATTTCTACCCAGCTAGTTTGAAGGTTGGGAATCACTTACCTGTAATCGCAGAAGTAAAGGCGCGTGGTCAGAATTCATGAAGGGGAGGTGAGTTACCATGGCCGACGGGAACAATAATCGCCAATCTTGAGTAGCAGTCGCACTATCCAAGCGGCACTGAATGTACTCCTCGTCTGCGCCTCCATTTGCCCAAGATATCGATATCCTTGATCTGAAAGGCCACCAAATGATAAAGCATCTCTTATATCTTTTAATCTCCAATTGGGTATGATGGCCCCACCTGCTTTCTCATCTTGTGAAGTAACCTCATTATAATCACCGATTACCATCCAAGCACGATTAGACTGCTGAGCTAGATGTTTTAGTAAAGTCCACGTGGTTTTTCTTTTACTATTATCCGGTTCACCATAAAAACCTGTAAACCTCCAAGTATCAGTATCATCCGTAAGCTTGATTGGCATCTAGTTCAACATCTTTCTCCCATAATAATGCTAAACCCCCCGAACGACCAATGGAGGGTACGGCTAAACCAAATAAATTAAACCTCTGTTTAAGCTTATCAATTCCTGGGGCTCCTAATCTAGTTTCCATAAGAAAGATAAGTTGGGGTTTGTGAGTACAGAGGAACTCATTAAGGGGACGAACTGTACAAGAGCCCCCCAAGCCCTGACAATTCCAAGCTAAACAACTCATTGGCCTAGGCGGGGTTGCATAGCAACCTCCGCCTCTGGTAAGGTTTCTGAAATCTTGAGTGCAAGCTGATTATTTTTTCCACCAAAAGTAATCGAGGATTCTTTGCTTTTACCTTTCGTGATTTTAGGTTTCGGGCCAATTTTGGAATTTTGGGAAGAGCCAGCAGGCCTGCCCCGTTTTTTGGGTCCAGTTTGGTGGTTTTGGGTTATGGCCAGGTTTGTGTCTGGGTTAGGAGCATTTGGGTAAGTGAGCATTAGTGGGCCGGTTTGTGGGGATGCGGTTTTGGTTAATTTGGCTAGCGAGGTATTGAGTCCAGTAACAGGGAATGTATTGGGCTGGGTGGTGTTGTAAGGTTGGTCAAACACTGTGGGAGAAAGTATGACTAATTCTTTAGTGCCCAGAAAAGGTGAGTCACGACTAACAGAATTATGGGCATTGTGGTAACTGGTTTCCTTGGTTTTACTTCCACTACTTTCACCCAATAATGCCTTACTGACTTTGGGGTTACTTTGACTACGCCTCTGGGAATTTCAATGCTATGGTGTTCGATGCTAAGGGTAGGCAGTGGGTTAAGTTTTTCTGGGCGTGGGGTTGGTGCTTGGTTTGATAAGGGCTCACGTAACCAATCACCGTAAGCTAAGCTTGTTTCATCAATTCGACGGACATGTCCCATTGCGTTAAGATGGTGAAAACAATCCTTAACAAGGTGACCAATAACACCACAATAATAGCAAAAATTCGTAAGTCGTTCATATGCTATCTGTAGTTGTAACGTTCGACCTTTTGGACCAGAGATAGTAACATACCTTAACAATGGTTTCGAAATATCAATGCATACTCGGAGCCGCATTACTGTTGCATACATGCCTCTGTTAAGCTCATCATCGAACTCCATAAATGTCCCCATTGCATCCCCGACAAATTTGGCTATCCCTTGTTGCTTAACCGACATAGGTAACCCGGATACTCGAATATAAAAGTCACACAGATTCAAATCCACATTTGTCGGATCTTCACCCTCAGGAATTCGCCGGATAATCACCAAGTTTCTATCAAACGACCACGGGCTACGCCACATAACCCTTTCAAATTCTGCAGCATGTTTAAACCGGAATAAATAATGATCATCTCCTAGCTTCTGGATCAGAACGCCTTGGGTTAAATTCCATCCCCCAGTTAGAGCCTTTTCCAAGTTCGATAATGGGGACTGTTTCTTGGTAAGTACCCGTCCAACTAAGCACAGACTGAAGTTTGCGATTGTATCTTCCCATATTTCATCTGGTATTTCGACGTGCTTCTCCTCACCGACTGACAACTTTTTGAGTGATCCGATTTGTAGGTCGATTCCCTTGACTTTTGCAGGCATATTAAATGATGTTAACGGTGCAGGGAGTGTGAGCAGCCCGATCAATAATCCTGACCACTTATGCAAAACACAATGAACAAGTGAGTTAGTACTAGATGCAGGGTGATTCAAATTCAAAAGTATTATGTGATAGAGATGATGTTTATCAGTAGCAATAATGAGAAAAATATGAGCTAAAGGTAGTTTTACTAGACCAAAAGACATAGTGAATTTTAACAAAAAGTAAGGCATACTACGACTATTCTGGATTTTCCAAGAGTCCTCACAACTCAAGATACTGTATCGGTTATATCTCACCATATCTGGGGTTGGAGAAACAGAATTCAGGGAAGGTAAGGGAGTCTCACGAAGGGAGGGACCAGTTTCCAGCCAGAGGAAGATGAAGTTTCTCATTGCGAGAGGAAAAAATTACATATTAATTTCACTAACAATAAATGTAATGTAATATACCTCTCTAATGTTTCAAAGCGACTACACATCAATATCTTTACTTTTCATAACCACTATCAATATTCTAATCATGAATAATTACTATTTTATTTGTGAATAGAAGATCAGGTCTGGGTTCGAGACATTTCAGAACAAGATTAAATATTTATAAATATTTGCTTAATAATTTGTAATAATTGTCGATTAAAAGAATTATTGATTTAAAAGTAATTTGAGACCGTAGGAATTTCAAATAAAAGTGTGTATTGAAAATTCCACGAAGTAACTGGTACTAGTACTAGTACTAGTCACCAACAAAAACAAAAATCGTTAAAAGAGGGGCAAATTACAACGAGAGGATGGTCAACGCAAAGTATTTCAAAAAAGGTTCTACTACTTTCAAATTCTAACAAATAAAGGCAAAACAGTAATAATCTGTACATTTTACGGAAATGTACAGATTATTTTGTACATTTTGCACAATTTATAACACAGTTGTGCCCCAAATGTACACATTTCCAACCAAAATCTGTACATTTGTGGTCAACATCATGCTTGTCACTATTTTACCTCTTTTTTAAAGCATGTCTCCCAAGAGGTACCGGCTTGTAATTTGCCATTAAAAAGAGTACATAAGGCGTTGGAGTAAATGAGTGTGACAAAGAGTATCATTTGAATTGGTTTCAGACACGATCCACCACATCAAAATAATTCCTTAAAAGGGGACCAGTAGGTGGGCCAGGCCGGACTTATTACCCAAAGTCTGTTGTACTGGCCCAGTTAAAATCCAATTAAAATCCGAGATCCATTTATAAAGAAGAAGAAGTGGAAAGGAATCAATTCCCACACTCTACTACAGGCTCTATGCTCTTGAAATGTAAAGATACTAGATGCTTTCCCTTTTGTTTTCTTGATTTGGTCCAAATACGACCCGACTCATTTCTCAACTACCTTCTTTCCCAATTTTCGCTAAACACCCTATACATTTCTCCTAACCAAAAACGGCAACAATCCAAGGTGCATTTCATTTTTTAAAACAACTTGTGCACCACAAGTACCCATAAACTGCATAAAACAAATACTACTATACTTCTATGAGCTATCAACTGTGTCGTTTTAATTTTCAAAATCGAAATTACTAAAAGAGTACTTTTATAGTAGACGGTAACATTGAACTAAAAATAGATTACCAACAACTTTGATAATAAAAATGTCAAACGATACATTATTTGAGATATCGAGCGAATTTTTTCCTCAAAAATGTGTACTGTTATCTCATTAATAGTGTGCCGTTTATAATTTCCTATATCGAATTTACCAACAACTTACTTTTATAGTACGGTAGTATCGAATTAAGAAGAGATTACAAACGACTTTGATCATGAAAAGGTCAAGCGACACATTATTCGAGGCATTAAGCGAATAATTTCCTCGAAAGAGTATATTGTTACCCATCATTAGTGTGTTAAGATCGAATTTACTAACGAGTTACTTGTATAGTACGGTAACATTGAATTAAATAAGAATTACGAATAACTTTGATTATGGAACTGTGAAACAACACATTATTCGAGACATCGAACGAATCTCTTCTTCGAAAGAATATTTAAGAAAATTGTGCCGTAAAACTACAACTACCGTAATTACATATATATAATTTTACATTATCAATTTATAACGAAATTCGATTTTGAAAATATCACATTATTCGAGGAATCGAGGAAGAATTGTCCTTTTCAAAAAGAAGAAGTATTTGCTTTTTTTTTTTTGCATTAGTTTATTTGGTCCTCCAACTACTACTGAGTACTGAGGAGCATTCACTATTGAGAAACAAAAATCCTATGTTTTCTCTTATTATTTCAACAACATATAAAAAGACAAAAACTATACATACAATAATTATATTTAGTGTGTATTTAGATTTTAGAGTAGCACAGTTTGTCTATGTCTATGGTGTGTAGAATGTGGGTCTGATTTGGGTCCTTTGGGTATTCTTCTTTGTCCTCTTCCTTGTTTCATTCATTCAATTCATTCATTTCACTCCTCCTCCTCCTGAGTCCTGAGACTTGGATTTTGTTACCCACTGGATTTTTCATTAAAATAGAAGTTTCAGCACTGTTTCCCTTTTTTTCTCCTTTTGCTTTTCTTGTCAAATAAATGTGTTGCAACACACTTGTTGTTGCATGCAACTTCAACTTCGATTCTACCCCAATTTCTTGCTTTCTGCCCTAAACTTTTCTTGGTAAGTCTTTTTCTTGCTTTGTCGGTGTTTCGATTTCCCCAATTTTCGCTAGCATTTGTGATTTCTGATTTCAGTTACATGGATTAGTGCAATTTATACTAGTTTTTGGGTTTTGTAGGAGTTTTAGTTACTGATTGAAGGGTTTCTCAGATTTATTGGAATGAGGAATTAGATATTTTGATGGAGTGGTAGTACGATTTTTGCTGGATTTTGGGTTTCTGGGATTTTATTTTGCTGCTGTAAAGTAAAGGGTTTCTGGGATTTATTCTTTTAAGTAATAGTACTAATGTGATGAAATTGTACAGATTTTATAATATTGTGGGATTTATGAATCATAGTGCTGCTGTAAAGTAAAGGTTTTTTGGGATTTAGATACTTACATTGGTTTTCTTTGGTTGTTTCTAGGATGTGAAATTTTACAGATTGTGGTGTAGAAGAAAGTGTGGGATTGAGTAGTTGATAAGACAATGGGGTCTCAGGGGATTGGAAGTAATGGTAATGGAGGAACTCAAACTCAAACCCACATCCAAACTCAAAACTCGATTTCAAACCCGTTAGCTCGACAAGGATCCTTGTACAACCTCACTCTTGATGAGGTGCAGAACCAGTTAGGAGATTTGGGGAAACCTCTGAGTAGTATGAATCTTGATGAGCTTCTAAAGACTGTATGGTCTGCTGAGGGCAATGATCACACAGGGGAATCTTCTACACCTGTTCCCCGACCTGGCCAACCGTCATCGTTGGATCGACAGTCGAGCATTAATCTGTCTCAGGATCTAAGCAAGAAGACAGTTGATGAAGTGTGGCAACATATTCAGCAGGAGCAGGGGAGGGGTAATCTTGACAGGAAAGCGACACTGGGCGAAATTACGCTCGAGGACTTTTTGGTGAAAGCTGGGGTGGTTGCTGAGACAGTGTCAGGGAAGAAAAATTCGGGCACAGTTGATCCAATAGCGATGACGCCACAAGCTCAGTGGATGAATTATCAGATGTCACCACTTTTCATTCCAAGTCATCCTGTGGTTCAACATCCTATGTCACTTGGCGGTAATTCAATGATGGATGGTTCTTATCCTGAGGGGCAAATGACTTTGTCTTCCTCTCCCCTGATGGGTACATTATCGGACACTCAGACTCCTGGACGGAAAAGGGCTCCGGGTGAAATAGCTGAGAAGAGTGTTGAGAGGAGGCAGAAAAGGATGATCAAGAATCGGGAATCCGCAGCACGATCACGGGCTAGGAAGCAGGTGAATATATGTGCAAATAAATAACTATGTTAACGATCTTCACTGTTCAAAGGCAGGAATAAAGTATTGTGTCTTGTTCGTATAGGCTTACACACATGAACTGGAGAACAAGGTTTCACGTCTTGAGGAAGAGAATGAGAGGCTTCGGAAACAAAAGGTTCTAGTTATTGTCTTTACTCTGCATTTCTTAAACTTATCTACCCCTATAAAAGTTGCATTCATTGCTACATTAGATCATCTTCTAGCAGACATAATGATATATACTGTGAAGCTTGTGTAGACATAAGATTGTACGAAAGTATAAAAATAAGAGGACGAACAATAATAACGTGTCAGTTTTGTAGTGCAGAGATGCTTGAATGGATGAAGCTATCAGGTTATCCACTTGATCGTGATTTTCAATCCTTGTTTTTGTTAGGAAGCAGTTCCTTTTAGAGGATCACCCTTGTTTATACCTATTTGCCTAACAGTTTTTCACCTCCAAAAGTTACTATTACTCATACTTTTAAGTTTTAAATATATCCTTTTTCTGGCATGTCCTTTTTGTTCTAAACCAAATTATGGGTTGACTTTGGTTGGTTTTGCTCTAGATTTTAATTGGAAGGAAGGAATTAACTATGTTGAATCATGAGGACTTACTTGAGTTCCTCTCATAATTCTTTAGAATACAAAACATTCGGAATAGTTGGAATCGCTCTCGGTTCTTGTGCCAGTTGATTCATAGATATGTTGCTGCTTCTGAAATTTGTAGCTTGACTCTTCCTACTATCTCCCATCACTGACAGTGATAGAGTGACAGTGATAGAGTGACAGTGTAAAGTCCTTCCAATCCTTTGGATCTTAACATTATGTAATGGAAGTTGAACCGAGTGAAAGACAAACTGATGCTTGAGGAGACTGTTTAATCTGTATGTGTTGTTATTGTTTAAGTTAGGCAACAGATGTGGGACTTTGATAGTATCTGTTTCATAGAGCTGATGTAAGGGTATGGGATTAGGATGGTGTTCTACTGAACAATTAAACAATTTTGTTGTAATGGGATGGGCGTGTGAGCATCTGGGTGATATTTTACAGGTGCATGAGATAAGCTTGGTTTGAGGAGAGCTTATGATAGTTGGGAAATTTTCAATCATCACATCTATAGGAATAATTGTTGCTTTTATAAACATTCCCATACCGGTTAACAGTTCTTGTAGTCCGTAGCAGTATCAACGAGTTTGTGTACTGGCAGGTCGTTTGCTCGTGCCTGTTCTGGCTGGCTATTTATTAATCCATATTTACATAAACTTCAATTTATGTAGTAACACTCATATTTAATTCTTTTTAGATTCATAATACAGAATTATTGCTAAATATTATGAATGCTGTCTGCTGTAGACATTTTCAACTGAATAGAGGCATAGCTCTTTCATATGTTATAACTTATAACTTATGATCTTACTCATTGACATAGAGAGTGCATCTTTCTTGTACATGAGTATATGTTTAGAAGCTGGAAGTCTGGCACAATGCTGATATTCAGGAACCCTTGTATACTCAGACGCATGATGTTAACACACACAAGTTGAAAGTAATAAAATGCAACCCCAGTAGCAGCTGAATTTGAAAGTTTAGGTGCAACATATTTGTGCATCATCTCTCAGAATTGCTATATTATCATAGTATGTGAGGTTATATAGCTTCAGCATGTTGGGTTCATTCTAGATGGCTTCTGTTTCCTTAGATTTCTTCAACAATATGCCTGAATAATTGACCGTTTACCTACGTTATCTTAGTCATCTTGAATAATATAAAGAAAGTAGAGGAAAAACTAAAAAGAGGAGAAGCTAAGTTTTTTTAGCTGACAAAGAAGAAACCTATGCAGAATGAATGAACTCCCCCTGTTACTTCATACCTCATTTCTGCGCCAGAGATGTATGGGACATGAGAGGTTTTTGGTGTATTTTTCAATTTTAGGGAGTTGAGTGTATGTTGTCAATACGCTATGGTTACACCTTGTCCAATGCTGTTGTATTCTCACACAAATCAAACAAGTTCTTTCTAGAGACATGCTCGGTCGTTAATTTAACTCATTGAACTGGTGTTGTACTTGCAGGAATGGGAAATGGCAGCATTACCAGTCATACCGCAACCAGCACCGAAGTCTCAACTGCGTCGAACGAACTCAGCTCCCATATGAAGATATGTTATGTTGTAGATTCCGTTGATATGTTCTGTTTTTGTTAGCTTAGTGTTAGTTTTCCGTTTTCGAGCTATCTTTATTGTCCAGATGACAGCTTTGGGTTAGAAATTGCCAGCTTTAAATAACCCGAGCTATCGCATTCCCTATGAACTTTCGTAGTAGTGTATGTACATTATGATAGTAGTATGTATGGACTTGGAATTGTATGGGACGAAATACAGCGATGTGTTCATATTTGCCATAGATCTGCTCTTTCTGAGTTCATGTTTTGCTCTTAAAAGTTGCAGGGACTGGATTGCTGTTACTTTCTTTAGGTAGGGCATTTCTAATAGTAACAAAAAACATATGCTTAACAAATCTAGGCATGTTTTGATTGACATTTAGTACAATAAGTTAGAACTACCTGCAACAAAATGATGAGCGTTCGCAAAGGGCAATGTTTGGTTCGTTGGGTTCGATTGCACACCCCTAGTTTGCACTGTTATCTCTTACTACTAGTATCAGTGACCTCTTTGATTCACAGAAAGGGGAAAGAGATAGAGTTGGCCCATTTGTGACTTTGAGTACAATGAAATGTGACACTTATACACGCCAAGTTAGGTGCTTGATAACAATTGCCAAACAGAATAAAACTAGTCCTAACCCGTGGCGTTGCCACGGCATGGATTTTCTTTCATACATAATTGAACGAAGATTTGTGTATATGAAAAGGACAGCAGAAGAATATTAGTTGAAACACATTAGCATTGCGTAGAACATGGTTGAGTGTAGTTTACATCGTAACAATCAAAATCATAAAAAAGGTCATCGTGCGAGATGCGAGAATAAAGATAAAATAGATA
>JAYMSL010005172.1:0-10365 GCA_036897195.1 Plantago coronopus
TTGGTTCCTTTAGAGACCGACCTCGGGGATTACCTTATCGCTGTTCTATTCAGAATTGAGTTAGGATAATCTTGGCAAGATATAAATATTATTTTGGTGTGTAAAACGACGTTCATCATAATGACTTTCTAGTTTTTTTATATTTGATATTCTTTCTACCAAAAAAAATAAAAAAATAGCCTTGCACTATTTATGAAATAGTTGTACCTATTCACTTAAAAGATGTGTACTTTTATTATTTGAACATTTTAATAAACATTTAATTCCAAACATAAGATATGAACTTAAATCACATCTTTTTCGACATGGTATATTATGAACATTTATCCAGCTTATATGTACAATTACTTTTATTGGTCATCAAATCCACTAGTCTTGGGTCTTCTAATTTTGCATTGGACCTGAAACTCATCCCAAGATTTAGTTTGACCATTGGGTTTTAATGCATGTCCAATACACAAGTTTTACTGCCCTTTGGCCCAATGGGTAAACTGGCAATAATCTTCCGAGCTACTCTCCTGTATAATCCCTAGTAGGGCGAGCGTTCGGGTCGGGTATTCCTCCAGTAATGTGACTCTTATATGTATGGAGAAATAGTGAAATTACTGAATTCCTGCAGTAATTATGTAAGTAGATTAGGATCGAATAACTTGAACAGAAACAAAGAGAATAACACTATAAGACGACATTGTTATCGGTGTTGTGAAAACACTGATAACAACTCTGGACCACAGACATAACTATTTCTATACTATTTTAAATATAAGCACAACAGCGTAATGTAAGTAAAGAAGAGTTAAACTTTTCATTCAATATTTCTATTGGAAAACAACGTGGATATGAGCACCACCCCGTCTAACCTATCGTTTAATACCTCCTAAGTTTCTAGCTTATAAAGTATGCAAAATACCACAACACAAGAATGTATTGTGTGTATTGAAACGTTGTCTAAGTGGTAACTAACAATGATGAACTATGACACATTTATATACTAGTCTAGGTCTTCGAAGTTTTCTTTGTTTAGGCAACCGAATTCTTCCAGAATTTGGTCTTGAGAATCTTGAATGATATTTTCTTTTTCTTCACTTGATTTAGCTTGATTTGGAAAATCTCTATTCTTCAAAGATTCTTTTCATTAAATATAAGGTGTTGTCGTTGCTTGAAAGATCTTCTCTCTTTCTTCGAACCATTATGTCTCTGATTAGGTAGATTCCTGTCAATCTTCACAAAACTCACAACTGTGGAACTAATTAGGTGATTAGAAAAGACAAAATCAATAATTATAAGTAATGCAGTGCTGTCAGCTAAGGGAGTTGTGAACAGAGTTTCCACACCACTCTGAGCAACTCTCTGCTCATCAGATTTCCTGCATTAACATTCTTCCCCGCTTTGCCTTTTCTTCACAAAATCTTCATCTGCAAAGTCAAGTTAGCACAACAAGACAGTAGCAGGCAATTGCAAACCAAGAGGCAATTGACTAGGACAGAAACAACCTAATTAGGCAAAACATAATGTGTTTGTTCTTACTATCGTCAATGATCACACACCTTGGCAAACTAAGTAAGACAAACAAACAGATTGTTCTTACAATCGTCAAGGATCACACATCTTAACAAACTAAGTAAGACATGACCAGTGTTCACAGAAAGAGATAATAATAATAAAGCAAGAAAAAACAAGAAAGACCATCCAGTAGAATTAGCTCCCCTTTGATATTACCACTAATCTCCCCCTTTACCGTTGCAGCACATTCAATGAACTAGACTTAGATCATCCTTACCAGATTCAGCTTCATCTTTATGATCTCCAGTTTAGAATGTTTAGAAGTGCTGAAGAGGATGCTTTGAATTGTGTGTTGGACTGTGACTCATATCCTCTTATATATACTTGTCATTAGTTGTGTTGATTAAGAGTTAATCTCTTCAAAAGGGTTTATGGAATGGTCGCAACTCAATTTCAAACTCATTCATACACTGTCGAAAATGTACGAACCCGAGTTTTTCTCTAAGTGCCTAGGCACTTGGGCTCGACCTTCCTAGAATTAGTGTACAATGTCCGAGAAGGTGACCTCCAGGCTCTCGCTTGGGTGCCTGAACCAGTTCCTTGAATTTTGTGAATTCCAAACTCGGATTTTGACTTTGTTTCCATTCTAGTGTTTAGCTTCTCCAAATGATTAAAAAAAACCACATATAAATTATCGCACTACTTGCATTAGTCATTTAACACATTTAATGACTTCCTATTTAAGAAAAACTAGAAGTCGGGATCCTTTAATTTGACATGTCGAATTTAGTAACATTGGACATTGTATTGATAACATCGCATATTATAATGATATCATGTGGTCTTTTTGAAAAGTCGACAAATAATTGGTCTCTCCTAAGTTTTTCTTTTTTTTAAAGCTCATCCGTCATGCTAAAACCCCAACAGAGGATTTGTCATACGGAGTACTTTATTTCAGTATGAATTCAAGTTGATCAGTGTTCCATAATTATGGGCTAATGAAATGCCAAACAAGTTTTAATTTTTTTTTTTTATCAACAATGCCAGACAAATATTGACATCCAAATATTATACAATTTACAAGTTCTGCATTCATTCCATGTGAGAAAGATTAGTGCATTAGGTACATAATTACGCGCACACTGTCGATGATTATTCGATATGAACACCACAACAAAGTAGCAGTACAAAGTATTTCTCATGCAAAACCCTTTAATAATCATAAATTAATTCATCAATTATCAACGACATTTCTTAATAACATAGTGCGAGAGAAAAGCGTTTGGATTATTAGATCATACGCTTCCTCCTTTTTATAAATTCTTTTTATCACAATAATTGTAAATCGGGCGCAGTTGATCCAGTAAGTACAAATTATTAATCTAATATTTATACTGGACTGAAGTGTTTTTTGAAATAACGTGGAAATTAAAGTCCAAGATGGGAAGGAACGCTGTGATCGCCTAGAGGAGCCTCCCGGTCTTGTTTTGTGCCCCTGGTTACGGGATTCTCCTTCGTATGTATGGAATGTAACTCACTATAAACTTTATTACTTTATCATTACTTTCTTCAACATATATCTTACTTTATAATCCACTAACCACTATACTAATATAAATATACCACATAAACTACATATTTTAATATTTTTTCTTAATTTAAGAGAAAGAACTCCTCTTAGAAGCGCAAAGTTATTAATGAAACTGAGGGAGTATAAGTGCAATTTGGCTAAACAATAGGACCAAAACTGCGATTCTATACACCCCACACACTACCTTCATAAATCAAACTTTTTTTTTTGAAAACATTCATAAATCAAACTTTCTGTATAGCAAAACACGTACAGTCCAACACTTCCTTGATCACATTTTAATGAAAATTAAAGGTTCAATTTCTTGCTCCAATCAAGATTTCTGCTCCTTGCATAATGAAGTTTGGTAAAGAATTTGCATCACAAATGGTGCCCGAATGGCGAGAGGCATACTTAGATTATGCATTCTTAAAATCATGTTTGAAACAAATAACAGAGTTCAAGCAAACAAACAAGCCTGCAGCTGCAGCCAGGGCCACGAGCTTGAGGCGAAATCTCACACTTTACCGCGCTTTCAGTGGCTTGACGCACCTAACGAAGCATTCTCCAGCAACTCAAATGCAGATAGATATCGAAAACCAAGTGATTCTAGTGAATAATGTGAAGCGAGACGGGACTGAAGGGATGGAGACTACGTTCATGAATGTGGCAGACGAAGGGGGCGAATGCGAGCTTACCTATTTCAGGAGATTGGATGATGAAGTCAATAAAGTTTTGCAGTTTTACAGGGCAAAAGTTGATGAAGTTATGGAGGAGGCAGGTGAGCTGAACAAGCAAATGGATGCTTTTATTGCTTTTCGGGTTAAGGTGGAGCATCCGGATGGGTGGGTGAATAGCATGGAGGAAACGGCTCGTCTGGCATCTGAAATCCAAGCTTCTACTACTTTGTTAGCCGCTACCTTTCCATCTGTTGCCAGAGCCAGCAGCAGTAAGTGAATTTCAGTGAAATAGAACGTCTTTCCGAACTGTTTAGGAGAACTAGTTCTTTCATAAGACTTGACTTGTTCATCTTGTACTTTTTATGTGTTCTTTGTAGGAATTATACCTCATATAGTAATGGATGCAATAGATGAAGAAAATTCAACAACTATGAAGGCTTTGCAGGAGGAATCTGATGATGAAAACAGAGAACAGGAGATGAAGCTACCGGTCGTAAATTTAGAGGTTCAAGAAGAGAAAGTTGGCATCAAGGGTATAAGACCAGCTTCTCTTGAGATAGTAGTCCAACCAGCTGATGAGATACTTAAACAAGTCAAGTTTAACACTACAATAGATACTCCTCGGTCAACGATTAAAAGGTTGCTCAAACGCCCCAATCAAACTGATCTGAAGTTCAGTAAGGATAACTTAAAGAGAGCAGAAGAACAGCTTAAGAAAGCTTTTGCTGAATTCTATCATAAGCTAAGGCTTCTAAAAAATTACAGGTATATACTCTTGCATGTATTATATGGTTTCTACCAATTTTTTTCTGCTCATTTTTTCAGACATTTCTTGCAACTGCTACAGTTTCCTGAACTTAACTGCAGTCTCAAAAATTATGAAGAAATATGACAAGGTATAATTGTTGAATGCCTTCTCAATTGCTTGTGTTTTCTCGTAAGAATCAAAGGCTTTATGTGATTACTTAAATGTATGTGATATCTAGGTTGCTTCAAGAAGTGCATGGAGACCTTACATGAAAATGGTCGATAATTCTTTCCTGGGAACCTCAGACGAGGTACAGTATGAATCAAAGGCTTTATGTTTAATGAATATGCACAAAATGGACCATGGATACATGACAGTCTTGATGAATCAATTTCATTGTGATCACAGGTTAGCAGGTTGATGGAACGGGTAGAAGCTACTTTCGTTAAGCATTTTGCCAATTCCAACCGTAGCAAAGGGATGAATATCTTAAGGCCAAGACCAAAAAAGGAAAGACATAGAGTAACATTCTCCACTGGTAAGATCTTGCATGTTGAAGTCTTGAAGACATATTTTTCTATGACTAAAGAGTAGAGAAATTGACATAATCTGGAGTAGCCAATTATTTTTTATGAGTAGAAGTTAAATAATGATCTGTTAACTATGCAAATCTGTAGAGTTTCTGCTTGATCCTTCATTAAATTCTAAAACAACTTGCAGGATTTCTTGTTGGCTGCACGGTTTCTCTTGTCTTTGCGCTATGTCTGATCATCCGCACACGCCATCTCCTAGATCACTCAGGCAAAGAAACCTATATGCAAACTATGTTTCCTCTGTATAGGTTAATAATTCAATACTAGTCTTTCTCACTCTTCCTTTTTATTGAACATAAATTTTGAGTACTAATCATCACACATAGTACTTATACCTCTCATTATTTTCTTAATTACTGCATTATGTTGTTGTCGCAGTTTGTTTGGATTCGTAGTTCTCCACATGCTTACTTATGCCGCTTGCGTATACTTTTGGAGAAAATATCGTGTCAATTATTCTTTCATACTTGGTATCAAGCAAGGAACAGAACTAGGCTACAGAGAAGTTTTACTTCTTAGTTTCTGCATAAGCGTGTTAGCTCTGGCAAGCGTCTTATCCAATCTGGATATGGAAATGGATCCAGATACTCAAGAATATCAGGCCCTAACAGAACTCCTCCCCCTTGGACTTGTAGTGGTAACCATACTTTCACCAAATAAATTATGTTTTTCTTGCTATTGAATTAAGTAATCAAGCTATATACATCTTGAACTAAGTACTCTACTGCAGCTCCTAACAACCATTCTGATATGCCCTTTAAACATCGTATATCGTTCAAGTCGCTTCCTGCTGCTGACAAGTCTATATCACTGCATATTAGCTCCTCTTTATAAGGTAAAAACGATACATCCTGCGCACGTTCAGAAAATTGACAAAGCCAACTTCTCCTACTAATATTAAGGTCATTACCATATATGCCCTGTGCAGGTTACACTACCTGATTTCTTGGTAGCAGACCAGTTTACAAGTCAGGTATATATGTGCATTAGGAGAGGCATGAACTCTAAGATTAGGAGAGGAATCGGGACAAGTTCATTTAAATGTAAAGAATATAGTATCCTCTCTCTGAAAGCAACTGTGTTGATTGAATCCAGGTTCCAGCTATAAGGAGTGTAGAGTTCTACATTTGCTATTACGTCTGGGGAGACTACAAACACAGAAGAAACAGTTGCAGCTCTAGTCAAGTGTTTAACACATTCTCTTTCATCATTGCTGCATTTCCTTTCTGGTGGCGTTTCATGCAGGTGAGTACATTAATTTGTCATCTAATTATATATGCTAAGTATTGGCAAAAGTTGTTTCTCCATAATACTACGGTCTATGGAGAATAACTTCAAACTGGCACCTAAGCGATATAATTCCCTGCCTCAAATGAGATCTTACAAGATCAGTTATCATGTGAAAACTGTTAGAGGGAAATTAATTTACATGGTACTGGGACTTTTAAGCTGCTACATTTTACAGGTTTTCCATGGAAAAACAGGCCTTTTATATATGAAGCTTGTTGAAATATCGTTCTGCATTTCTAATTAATTATGGATTGCAGTGTCTGAGGCGCTGGTATGAAGAAAAAGATGTTATGCAAGGGTACAATGGGATCAAATTTTTCATGACAATTGTAGCAGTGTGTACTAGAACAGCCTACACGCTAAATGGAGCTACCAGTTGGTGGTTAATGGCATGGATTTCATCTATAATTGCTACCTTGCTTTGCATGTACTGGGACATTGTCCTTGATTGGGGACTTCTGCAGCGTAAAGCCAAGAATCGCTGGCTGAGAGACAAGCTACTTGTTCCATACAAAAGCGTCTACTTTGTGGCAATTGTGAGTTATAAGACACAAGTATATATAAGCTTAAGACATTATCCCAAGATTTTTTAATACTAACACGTCCTCTCCATCAATAGGTGGTGGATTTGTTATTGAGACTAGTGTGGATTCAGACTGTTATGAACATCACCCTTTTCGATTTACATAACCAGACCATGATTGCAATTATGGCTTCCCTTGAGATCATTCGTCGTGGCATATGGAACTTCTTCAGGTATATATAATATTCCATAATCCTTGCCAAATGATTTCTGCTAGCTCATGCTAGATCCCTTTTGCATATATGCAGGTTGGAGAATGAACATCTCAACAATGTTGGCAAGTTTCGTGCATTCAAATCAGTTCCACTACCGTTCAATTATGACGAAGAAGAGGACAAAGATGATTAAGAATTTAACATCATACTCAAGTTTTAAATTTGTATCTCGCAGAAAATTCCTATTCAATTCCAAGATGTTGCGTTAACATACTAGTATTCCTCATAAACTGAAATAGCAATGGTTGCCATGCATAATCACAGAATTTATGAACAAATAATTTGCAGAAGACAGAGAACTGAAAGAACGCCGATGGGTTACATGGTTCAGCCTGATCGCCAACACGGTAATTGAGATCAGTGAAAATTATTTGTTGATGATCAGTAGTTGTAATTCAAATCAATACCGTAATCAATTTCACATAAACATTCAACACTATCTCGATTATGAAATTATCACTCTGCAAACCGTAGAAATCTAAATCCTTGCCTACGCATGCTTATCCGCGAAATTGTGTGAGGGGTATGAATCTTGTAGCTGAGACAATTCGAACAAGATCAATATATACAAAATCCATCCAGTGTTTCACCTACTGGCGGTATGACAGGAGGTGTGTGGTTGCTTTGGAATGTAACCCAGGTTAATGTGGAAATTACTCTTGTGGAAGACAAGGGTATCCATGCTATTGTTGGTCCAATTCGGGAAGAGCAGTGGCTTATTTCAGGTATCTATGCGAAGCCTAACAAGATTGATAAGTTGAGAATGTTTCGGAGACTTCAGGAGATTTCAGCAGATCTGCGTATTCCTAGGTTGATAGCAGGAGATTTTAATTGAAATTGCATTTGCTCATGAGAAACAAGGTGGAAGAGTTCCGAGTGTTCGTAGACTGGCACTATTTCAGCAAGTTTTAGCGACATGCAAGCTACATGATTTGGGGTTTAAGGGTCCGAAGTTCATGATGGACGTCGTTTTGTCCAACAAATAAATTTGTATCTAGCCAAGACTAACAGACTAAAACACTATAAATAGTGTAGAGCAAGTTAATCCCGAGTGTCGGTCTCTCAAGGAATTAATTGAGCTAAAGTTGCAATTACTCAAGCTAATTGACAATTAATTGCAACTTTAGCTTAATTAATTCCTTGAGAGACCGACACTCGGGATTAACTTGCTCTACGCTATTTATAGTGTTTAAGTCTATTAGTCTTGGCTTGACAAATTTATTTGTTGGACAAAACGACGTCCATCATCTATCTCTGATTGGGAATTTTACAATATCTGCAGTGTACTCTGCGATTAGTTTTAAAAAGTCTATTCACCCTATCCCCTCTATACTTTTACCCCCACTCTCAGGGACCAACAACCCCAACACTCCAACATCAAACAAAAGTAGTTGGGTATCAAAACAGGGGTGTCGTCGAGGATTAGAGCCATAAAATCTTAACCCTACCCTACATCTAGTATGTCCAACTCCTGAAAGGTGGAGCGGGCAAGAGTGAGAGAGTACGGAGCGGAAATTCGTCCCTAGTTAAGCTTCTTAGAGAAATTCCGAACGACCCTTGGTGCTAGTGCAGTCCAAGTTGACTATCAAGTAAGTCAATCCCTCGGAGATGTCCACGGTAAGAATGCCAAAAATCCAAAACGAGACCCAAACAAACCAAACAATAAAAGCCCAAACCGAAAAATACTGACCCCACCAACCCCAAGAAAACACGTCGGGCCAATAAAATGGATAAAGTAGGTCCACTGAATCAGCCCAGCATGCTAAAAAATAAAAGGATATGGTCACATTCAACCAAGCACCAAAACTCCACAACATGTCACAATCACAAGTGGGCTTCCTCAACCGCAATCAGCTAGGCCCAACCCGACCCATTCGCACATGAGCCTCTAGCACTGAAGTCCAACTACAATAATCCAAAACCCCTTTGCTGAATGACAACCCAGGTATGTATTGACTCAGTAAGCATCTCAAAATCCACCAAACTGCCACCATTCCCCTACCCAAACCTCAACCTATACAAACAGCCCTACCCGATTCATGTAGTACCCAAACCACTTCTTAGCACACAACCACTAGAATTGCATAACCAATGACCGAAATTCAAATTCGGTAGCTTCCCTCCATTATTCACTTTCCAACTCCACGAGTTTAACTTAACCTTTCCTAAGATAGCTTCACCACTTAAACCATTCCCTGAGAAATGATTCGTATTTCTATTATTCCATTACTCTGACACCACACATTTCCACACTAATGCGGCCTCATGTCGTTTACTCTTGCTCAATGAATCTACAAACGACTTAAGATGAAGCCCTACTTCATCTCTTCCTCAACCAAGTAGATCATCCCATAATGCTACTAACCGCCAAACTTCCTTAGACACTTTGCACCCCCATAAAATAAAAAATGTCTAATGTTCTCCTCCACCTCATTGCACGATTTGCAAATCAAATTTCCCTCATAAATAACCAAGTTCCGCCTCTTCAAATTATCCACCGTTGGAATTTCCCTTAACATTAATGTTGGTTCCTGAAAGAGTTTTGAATAGCAAAATATCGCACAAACTATTTAAACTAGACAATTATTGGAAGTACCCGTATGTTCTTGGAATGTTAGTGTAAACTTGTAAATGAGGAAACGTTACTTAGTATTGTAATTCATAGAATAGTAACTTGTATAGGTGATTACCTCTCTGATGTAAACTTAGTCTTTAGATTGTTTTAAGTTGCGACCTTACATTCATCAGAAGAAGATCACACCAAGCAAGGAGGACCGAAGAATTGAAGACAACGTCAAGACTGCACAATGTTATTGAGAGAATACAAGTTTTTCTAAGAAAAGCTATCATTTAGTAGCTTTATATGATTTCATGAGAAAATCCTTCGTGAAAGACTAACATGATTTCAGAAGTCTACTAAAAAAGACAATTTTACGTATTAAAATAGCTCGTTGTAGAGTAATGCTAGGAACTGCCTAAAATAGCTAACTGAAAATGCTCTCCGACAGAGTACCTGTGAAAGTCTCTGAAGAACTATTCTGTAATAAGCGCCTAGTTCACAGAAAGTGATACCATGCAAAGCTCTCTTAAGAACGACTCACTGAAGGTTTCAGGAAGCTTCTAGCTAACTAAGAATTCAAATTAAGTCGGTGAAAAACTGCACAAACACAAGTACAATGCATT
>JAYMSL010005173.1:0-10365 GCA_036897195.1 Plantago coronopus
CGAACATTGACCACATTTTTTTAAAAAGGAAAAAGAAATTAAAAATAGTGACAAACAGCTCATTCGTCACTAAAAATAATGATAACTCTTTTTTTTTTTGGGTAATGAGGAAATTCAGGTAAAATAAATTACATCAGGTCTTGATCAAGTAGATCTCTAACTACACTAGGAGCTTCTTCTAGTAATAAAAGTTGCCTATCCGTCGTTAAGCCAATCCTTGTCAATCGTTCTGCAACTTCATTTGCAAGTCGCGAGGTCCATTGGAGCTGAATCTCCCATGGCTTGTGCAGCATGGCCTTGCAGGCCTCCACTCTGAGTCGAATTTCCGGTGGCACCTCCTTATCTCCCATGATCATGTCAACAACATTTTGGGAATCTGATTCCACACTCAATTTATGTATTCTTTTGTTCCATGCAAAATCTAGTGCCTTCTCGATGGCCTGTATCTTTGCTTCATCTACCGGGCAGATTTCAATGTTTTGCACAAATCCTCCTTGCCATGAACCGTGTGAATCTCTCATTAGACCGCTCACCGTACCACTTCATGTATGTAGTCCCATGCTCGCATCGACATTGAGTTTGATCCAGTCTGCCAGTGGTATTTTCCATTTTTCTGACTTTCTCTGCTACTTTGTTTTTGGGAACGCCGAGCGTAGGTCCCAGCTGAGCTGCTAAATGTTAAAGTGTAACTCACGCTTGTGCATCTCCTTATGATTAAAGACACGACTATTACGTGGCCGCTAAATCTACCAAAGGATTGCGCTAAACATCCAAATCCACTCGACATCTGGAAGAATTTTGCTCTTGAATTTTGCCTTGGTGCAATTTGCTTGTAACCACTGTTTATCTTGTAGTTCAGTGACTCATTAATAATCAGAAGACTTTGATATTATCACTTTATGTTATTTTATTATTTGAATTTATCAAAAATATTCAACTACACTAGCTTATCGAGATTCAGCTTGGTTAGGGTGCAGTGTAGTGGTCGTCGACACGGCCAAGAGGCCTATGTGTTATAATTTGGCCATTTGGGTCTAGTTACTGTGTTCAGAATTGTAAACTTATTCATTATTTTATTTTATTTAAACAAAAAATAATTTTGGATTACCACGTACACCTTTAGGTTACACTTTCGACAAAATTAGGGTGAAAGTCTGAGAGATCAAATGGAAAATCAAAATGTAAAAACGATTACACTGGACTTGTATTGTTTTTCTAAAAAACACAAAAGTTTAGATTTTTATTTACTTTCTTGAAAAAGTTATATTTTTTCCGACCCGCTCGAGACTTCCCATTTTTTTATTTTGAGTATTCATATAAAACTTCTCATTTCTCTTTTGTACTCCTTCACTCTAAAATGCCACGATTGTATTTTTGAAAAATATATAAGGAAGATGAAAAGTAAAATAGTAAAATGTAGAATTTCTTGGGCGGATGGAGGAAATATATACTATATTCACTAACAACAATAAATAAAGTACAGTTGGAAGGGGAAAGGGATGATCAGAAAGAGGAGATACAGTTGGAAGGTGATACTACACGTGAATGGGCATCTAATTGCCTTTTTGTGCAGCTACGGCAATCTTGGACAGGAGATGATTTACATAATTTTCTGGAAGGGAATGGGCACAAAGGATTTGACGTGTATCCGTTAGCGCACGAGAGATGGATTCTTCGCAGCGATTTAGAGGGCAGGGGTAAGCTATTGAAGGAGGACAGAGTTTGGTTGAATGAATGGAGTGTGATGATTCGACCGTGGAGAACGACAGATGTGAATCGTATGCGACGGGTATGGTTAAGCACGTATGGTATGCCTCTTCATGGATGGACTGAGGGGATGTTCAGAAAGCTGGGCAGTAAGTTTGGGTCTGTCATTGCCATTCACGAGGACACATTGAAAAGGAGAGATTTCAGTAATGGGCGTATATGTGTTTTAACGTCGCGCTTGGGGTTGATCCGGCAAATGGTGTCTGTTTGGATTGATGGGGAAAGCTTTATGGTGAAAGTGGTTGAGGACTATGATGAGAGGATAGTTATGGTCCAGGAAAATGACTTTGATATTTTCTCGGGACGATCATCATCACAATTCGATGAAGAAGGTGAGGAATCGGAGGAAGATTATGGGGATAATATGCGGCTGGAGGAGCTTGATGCAGATTGGGATGGAAGTGGACAGGAGAATGTTGTGGTTAATAATGCTATGGCTCTGCCACTAGGTGATACGGGGTTACAGGAGGACGAGCTAAAATGTAATGAGAATGAGAAGGTTCAACAGGAGATAGATAGAGTAGGAGACATTGCAATGGTTATAAAGGAGAAAGAAAGCACACCAACACAGCAAGTAGAAGATCAGTATATAGAGGTTTCTCAGGAGACTATTAATCTGGATCCGTTTGAGTTTGAGCCTATCATCGAAAGGGTTATGGGAACTAGTGTTGATAAGGGACTCCGGGTACAGGATACGAGAACAAAACAGAAACGAATATATTCTCGTAAGTGTACGATGGAAGAGTGGAGGGCACGTACAAGAGGCTACTATCCCAGACGAGAAATAAAGGGAAAAGAGGTGTAACAAGGAGAGGAGGGGTTCAAGTTACGCAGAAGTCAGCAGATTCTGAGGCAACAGTGTCGGAAGCTAGGGGTGAAGAGCAGCAAAGCAACTTAGATAAAGAAACATGGAGAAAAGAAGCTATTAGATTGATGGAGATGGGAGTTGAAAATGGCTTGATTAGTCAGGAAGTAATTCAACAGACCATATCCCAGTTTGAAAAATGGGAGGAGAGGGATAGAGAGCAATTAAAACCGATCAGATGTGAAGGACAAAAAGTTAGTGGCCAATGAAGATGCTTAGCTATAATATAAGAGGTTTGGGGGGAGTTAATAAACGCCAGGAAATTCGCATGATTATTGCGCAAGAGAGAGTGGATTTCATATGCATTCAGGAAACGAAAAGAGATTATTTTAGTAGGCGTGAAGTTGAGTATTTATGGGGGAACGGTGATGTGGGTTGGAGTTATGCGGGTGCTAATGGAGCCTCAGGTGGTCTTCTTTGTATGTGGGATTCGAATTCGTTTATAAAAGAGTCTATCTGGGGTACGACAGGAGTGCTGGGAGTTCGTGGGGCCTGGAAAGGGGAGAAAGTTGAGGTTCTGAATGTGTATGCATCCTGTTTTGACGAGCAGAAGGAGCGTCTTTGGACGGCTATTTTGGAAGAGATCGAGACTGATTTGGAGGCTTGCAGGTGTATCTGTGGGGACTTCAATTCTATCAGATCTGCAGACGAAAGAAGGGGTAAGATGGATATGAGGGAGAATCGTAGTATGAGAGCCTTTAATGATTTTATTAGGCGTGCTGATTTAGTTGATCTTCCGTTGCATCGAAGAAAATTTACTTGGTATAGAACTAAGGGGAAGCTGGGAAGTCGGCTTGATAGATTTCTTCTTTCGTCAAGTTGGATGGAAAAGTGGCCTAACCTGATTCAAGTTGGTTTGAAGCGGCGTATCTCTGATCATATTGCGATCGTGTTAAAGGAAGAAGGCAAAAATTGGGGTCCGAAGCCGTTTCGATTAATTAATAGTTGGTGCCAGGAAAAAGAGTTTAAGGAGATTGTGTCCCGGGAATGGCAGGAGCCAGTGGATCAGAGATGGGCTGGTTTCATTCTTCAAGAAAAATTGCGACGTGTCAAGGCGGGATTAAAAAAGTGGAATGGTAACGTGGATGGTCCTCTTGATGATAAAATTAAGCAAGCTTTAGAGAATATCCAAGTTTCTGATCATAATATTGAAGAATGTGTGAATGATGATTTAATGGACAATGATGTTGTTGCCAGCATTCTTGGAAGTAGGAGACAAAGTCAAAGAGTGGACAATGATGTGATGGATGGTGATGATTATGATCAGAACATGTGGAATCTTGATTTTAATGAGACAGAAACTGAGCAGAATGTTTCTGCTAGCAATCGGCATGGTGATGATGATGGGAACGGAAGTATAAACTGGAACTGGGAATTGGTGAGATTGTTGAACACTAAAGAATCTATTAGACGTCAACAAGCTAAACAATTATGGGTTAGAGACGGAGATGCCAATACTCATTATTTTCACAATGTGGTGCAAAGACGAGGTAGACGGAGCTATCTTAGTGGAGTGCGGATGCATGGAGAATGGCATGAAGAAGTCGTCATTGTTAAGAAACTGATTCATGATTTCTTCCAGGAACACTTCACTCAAAACAATGAAAGCAGGCCGAATGTTGATGGTTTGGAAGGTCAATGCCTTAGTTCCGTTTCTCGAGAGTTGTTGGAGGCTCCTTTCTCGGAAGAGGAAATTAAAGATGCAATTAACCAGTGTGGCATGGACAAGAGCCCGGGTCCGGATGGGTTTACAGGGTTATTTTTTCGGAACTGTTGGGATATTATCAAACACGACTTGTTGCGATTTTTTCAGGAGTTTTTCGAAAATGGTAAGCCTTGTTCTGGTTTAAATAGCACTTTTATTTCGTTAATTCCGAAGATTCAGAACCCGGTGTCCATGGGAGATTACAGACCTATTGCTCTTGTTGGTGGAGTGTATAAAATTCTTTCTAAGGTTCTCTCGAAACGATTGGGAAAGGTTATGCATGAGGTGATATCCGAGGCCCAATCAGCATTCATAGGTAATCAGAATATTCTTGATGGAGTGCTTGTGGCTAATGAGGTGATAGATGAGGCCAGAAAAAAGAAAAAGAAAATCTTTCTCTTCAAAATTGATTTTGCTAAAGCCTATGATTCGGTTAATTGGGACTTTCTGTTTAAGATGATGGAGATTCTTGGTTTTGGTCCTCGATGGGTGTGTTGGATTAGAGAATGTGTGACGACGGCGAAGCTCTCAATTTTAGTTAACGGCAGTCCCACAGATCAATTTAAAACTTCTCGAGGCTTGCGGCAAGGAGATCCTCTATCTCCTTTTCTTTATTTGATAGTGGCGGAAGGATTGAGTAGAATGATGAATAAGGTGAGAGTTAGTGGTCGTTTTAAACCGGTCACGGTGGGGAATAATAGAGTTGAAGTCTCTCATTTGCAATTTGCGGATGACTCGCTTCTTATGGGTGAATGGGAGGAGGATAACATCCATATCATTAAATGTGTTCTGCGTTGCTTTGAATTGGTGTCAGGATTGAAGATTAATTTTCAGAAAAGCAGTCTTTATGGCTATGGGATTGACGAAGATAGTGTGCGAAGAGGGGCTAATATTCTGAACTGCAACTTAGGCAAACAACCTTTCAATTACCTTGGTATTCAGTTGGGGAGTAGAGCTAAGGAGAGAACGACTTGGAAGGCAGTGAAAGAGAGGTTTGAGAAACGTCTGGGGACATGGGAGAATAACTTTCTTTCTCTTGGCGGCCGTTTGATTCTTCTCAATTCTGTCTTGACGGCCTTGCCGACTTATATGTTCTCCTTTTTTAGAGCGCCGCAATCTGTTATCAATGATCTCGTGAAACTTCAGCGTAATTTTTTATGGGGTGGATCACTTAAAGAGGAGAGAAGGAAAATCGCTTGGGTGGCTTGGGAAAAGATATGTCTGTCCAAAGATGAGGGAGGTCTTGGAATTAAAGATTTGAAGAAATTTAATCAAGCTCTCTTATGTAAATGGATGTGGAGATACCTGCAAGGGGGAGATAATCTTTGGATTCGGGTTCTCAAATCCAAATATGGTGATCTTGAATCCAATGTGCAGAGAGTCAGAGCTAGTAGAAGGTTGCTGAATGTTTCAGAATGGTGGAAAGACTTGGTGACCTTAGTGAGCTCTAGTGACTGGTTCCTTAAGAGGTGTAAGAGAATTATTGGTAATGGCCAAGATACTAACTTTTGGGATGCTAATTGGCCGCGGGATGGTGTACCCATGAAACAAAAATTCCCTAGGCTCTATCGCTTGGACAACAACAAGGAGTGTGTGATTAGTGAACGTCTTCGCCGGGAGGAGGGGAGAGTCACGGGTTGTTGGCAGTGGACTCGACCACTATTGGATCGTGAGATGGTGATGGTAAATCAGCTTGAGAGCTTTATATCAGGCACACGATTTCCTGGAGAGGGTAATGATCACTGGGAATGGATGGGGGAAGAGGAGAATTTCTACACTGTCCGTAATGGTTACTATGTGCTGAATGAAAGAGAGGATCACAATCCTATGAAAGATATGGCCAGCAAGGTTTGGAATAATTTAGTTCCACTTAAGGTGTGTGTTTTCATATGGAAAGTGTTACAAAATAAAGTCCCTTCAATGATGAATTTGCAAAGGCGAGGGGTTTTCTTGGGAACTGGCAATCAATATTGCAAACGGTGTCATAATGTTGAGGAAGATACGGAACATATCTTTCAACACTGCTCGATGGCTAAAAAATTATGGGAGCTTCTTTTCGATTGGATGGGGAAATCTTCGATTCCAGAATCTGTTATACAAGAGCATTTGACGAATTTTGAAGCGTCGTTCGGGGCTAAGAATAAGAAGTTGGGGCTCGTGTTTTGGTTCTGTACGGTGTGGAATCTCTGGCTTGCTAGGAATGCACTGATTTATAAGGCTATATCTTTTACTCCGTGGCAAATATTGGAGAAGATTAAAACAAACTGCTTTTTATGGTTTCGTGCCAAAGGGAAGTTGACTGGAGCTTATAATTACACTGATTGGGTATTGGAACCGTTACAATGTTTAAACATATGATGTGTTCTATTTCTTATCAGGTTTGGTATAGTAGACAATCCCAGTATGACAGAAGCAGCAGGCGTTGGAATTGGAGATTGAAGGAGATCGGTGATGATGACAGAAGGTCGTTCCAGAATCAGAGGGAGTCTTCTCAAGACAAATGGCAACTCTCTGTGGATCAATATAATGGGAACAATGATGATAGGCATGAAGTGGACCATGATGACGCCAAAGGGAATCTGAAGAAGTGGATTAACATTATCATCATTATGTTGAGGAGAAGAATTGGTGATGTGCTGACTAGAGATAATTATGAGGTGCTGGAGTTGATTTTGAATATTGATATGCTGGGAAGGATTATGGTACTGAGTTTAATATGGTCAGGTCTTGGAATAATTATAGTGTTTGTTATTTCTTGCTTGATACCAATCCGGTTGTACTCTTTTTTCCTTACGGGGGTTTTATCCCAATGGGTTTTACTCCGAAGGTTTTTAAGGAGGCAACGGATTTGGATTCGTCATGTCAGGTGAGATAGAAAGCAGAATGGTGATGTAGGAGTGATTTGGTCATAAAGGTGGGGTTCATATTTTACCCCCTGGTTTGTAACCTTGTGTACATCTTGTACATTATCAATATATATTTTTACCTTTTCCAAAAAAAAAATATATATGATTATCCTTAAACTAACAAGTGTTGCTTTGTATTTAGCACCACACTCTTTATTTTCATAAATTTATAAGAACTCAAATGTTTAACATGCCTACTCTCGAATGATTTAAGTAAGAATGACTTTGTTGAGAGGCTTCCCGGTACTTGCAAGACTAAAGACAATGTTTTTTTTTTTTAATTGGAGACTGTGTGTTTTATCTCATGTTCCCAGTCTCTAATTTAGTTGTCAAGATAATATTAAGAAACACTTGCGCCCGACATAGCTTGAATCGCATATACCGCCTATACCACTTTATTATTCCCAAATAACTTTTTTACTATTAATTTACTGTTACTATTATTTTACTTTTATATTTTGTTTTTTATTTTTTGTCTTTCTTAAACGGTAAATTTAACGTGATAACGTAAGAGGATCAAAAAACAAGTTGCTCACATACCTTGTCCAAAAGTTGGGGAAGCACTATCAGCCAGGCGATGTATAATTTATCAATCAACTACCTTATAAGCTACTAGCTAATTTGATAACTTATGGACTGATTGATAATCGTTATGTTTTAGAGTTAACGTGATTTCTTAACACAGAAATAGTAATTGAAGTTTTGAGTATGTAAAAATAGAGTTAATGCCTTAGCCTTAGGCCTGGCTAAATTGGTCCGATCCATGGACATCCATCCAATCTAATCAGGACAGATCCAAATCCGGACGAATATAAAAGTAATAGGGTCAAATCAGATTCGAACAATTCCGGATTGAATCCGATCCGGACACAATCTGATCCTCCTAAAGAATTTAAAAGAAAGCTGGTGGGTGGGGTGGATCCGGACATCCGAATGAAAATGGTGGTGAGTTGACGACCAACAATGAGTTAGCCCGGTTTCTCAAAATGTGGGCATCTGTTACCAAACACGGCCTAACTGTTTCGTCTTGCCCTAGTTTGCATATATGAGAATGTAGATATTAGCATCTGTTACCAAATACGGTATTACAATTGTTCATACACGTTTTTTTTTTTAAAAAAATTCAAAATAAAAATCTATAAATGATTATAAACTGAAATACATAAAACTTTTACTCACACTTGCAACTGAGCAATTCTTTCATTCTAAGCCTACACTCTGCGAAAATCGTACCATTAACTCCCTACTTGCAACTATGTTTTCCTTGCAACACAAACTATCTATTTTTTCTTCTTCCGAATTAACGTCCATCCAAACGGTATGTTGCTATTCTGTATTTCTTTCAACATGAAAACTATCCATTTTTTTCGAAAAGAAGGAAATTTATAGCACTAAAATAGAAATTACAACCTAACTAGTGGTAACCTTCTTCAGTTTGGTACGAGAGTTATCCACGAAATTGTCTAATTCTAACAAAAGCATGAGTCACTTTGGGCAAATATCCATCACAAAACAACTAGGCCGAATGGGATACCCATCCGGAGGAAGTTTAATATTACAACCAAAAGACAAATTATCATGAAATTCATAACCACTGCCAAGTTTGGCCAAAAGGTCTGCCACATTGTTAGCTTCAAGAGGTATTCTCTTCAGTGTCCACGTCCTGATCTGTCTGCATAGCGCTTGGATTTCATGGATCAACGTTCTGTGCTGCTAAGCCGGAGCTGCTTGCCTGGAACAACAAGAGAAAACATAGTTAGAATCAGTTTGAAACTCAACCGAAGTAAGATTAAGGGAGATGGCCATTTGCACAACCAGCTTAAACGCTTTAAGCTCTGCCAAGTTGTTATCAGAGATATCAACAACATAGGCAGTCTGAACAAAGGCTCCATGCTTAGTTCTAACAACAGCTCCAATACATGCATGTCCAGGATCCAAGGGCAGAGGCATAAGAACTGATGCAGTAATCATAACTTCATAAGAAACATTTGGTTCCCACTTACAAAAGGTAGTAACAAGCTGTTTAGAAATAGGAGGATACAAGATCTCCATATCATGCATGGTTTTTATAAATAACACATTTAGACAATAAGAATTAAAAGTTAAATTCCTAAAGAGAAAGTGATTCCTAGTTTTTCAGATGAGCCAAAATATAACATCAATTTTAATTTGAAACTGATGATTCAGAGGAAAGGAAAAAAAAAACAGTTGAGAAGCAGAACTCTGATGCCAGTTGTCCTGAGAAGCTGAAATATGCGAACGAAGATCATAAAAGGCAGGACACTGCGACATAAGATGATGATCAGACTCAACTGCATTGTTGCAAAGCCTACAAGCAGGTGAATATATCATGGTAAATTTATGCAAACGTTCAACAGTTGGTAACCTATTTTGAAAGAGAAGCCACAAAAGAACTTTATTTTAGGAAAAGCATGCAAATTCCAAACTTTCTTCCAAGGCCAATCCAAATTCCGAGGAGCCACATTGGATAACATTGGATAAGCAGACTTTAAAGTAAATTCCCCACTAGTAGCATGAGGCCAGATAAGAACATCAACCTTATCAGCACTACCAATGGGGATAGCAACTATTCTATTAACAACATCCTCAGGCAAAACAGAAAGAAGTTTGTGTTTATCCCATCTTCTAGTGTTAGTGAAAAAGGTGGAAACAGAGGTAAACTGATGAGAAGGCTGAAGAGATAAAATCGCAAGAACCAACTTTTTTTTTTGAGATATACTATTACAATTACAATCGTTCTACGAATATCTAATTAACGAAATACAGATGAAATATCACCCATTTCGGGGAAATAATCACCCATTGCGGGGATCGAACCCATGACCTCTCGGATCAGGAATGTCTCAGTTAACCACCACTCGGCTACAAGCGCTTTGACCACGCATCATGCCAAAAATCATTTTGGTGCAGAATTGACAGAAAACCAAGCGGGAATCTCAAAAGAGGTGATGACAACATTTTCTGCAAGATTTGTTGCCCTTTTTCGCTAACAATAACGCGGATTTGTCCCCACTTTAGTCTTGTTTTGTGTCGTATTTGCATATTTTCAGATTACGTCGTGTTTTTGGGCGAGTTTGTGTTTTCAATGGATTTAGCGCATA